>JAZGTJ010005290.1:0-27990 GCA_036877575.1 Botia almorhae | reverse complement strand
AACCTGGCATGACGCATCTCGATGTATCAAAGAATGCAGACATGTGAACAGGATTTGAAAGTTACGACAGACCCTTCTCAGACAAATGCCTCTGTGTCTTCAATATAAAAGGACACAGATCTCTGAGAAACTAAAGCCAGAGGCACAGAACGTGACTCTGACCCAGAATCCTCAGAAAAGGCCCCCAATCCGACTCGTCATCGTATCATCACTGAAGGGAATGTGAAGGTATGCAGTCATAATACACTAACTTTTAAAACATCTAGGCCTCCAAATAAACCATACAAGCTCCCAGTAACAAAATAATTAGACATGTCAACAAAATGTATAGTCCTATAAACAACATCAAAATGGATGCGATTTGCCTTCAGCTGTTACTCACCCTGTCTGAGCAGTACGTGACGAACAGCAGTGTCAACATAGTAGTTCACAGGGTCTCCGCTGTGAATCATCAGGCCATCCACAAACTTCATGGATTTGGCTCTCTGTCCTCTCAGCTTACCGGAGACAACCACCTCACAACCCTTGGCTCCACTCTCCATGATGAAACGCAGCACACCGTAGCAGGCCCTGCAGAAAACAAACGCCACGTAGAACTACAAATGCAAAGGAAATAAAGCAGCATGCAGTTCACAGCTGCAAAATTCTGGACTTTACCGGGACATACTAGTTCTTTTTCTACCCTTCTCAGACAAATGCCTCAATGTCTTCAAGCAAAAAGAACTTTCTGCTTTGAAGACCTGCAGCCAGATGCACAGAACATGAATCTGACCCAGCATCCTCAGACAGAACTGGTCCTGTTCCGACTCGTCATCGCATCATCACCGAAGGGAAATTAACTTGCATGGAACAGGCCGATTGTTCAGTATAACACCAATGCATGCTGGGAGGAGAACTCACCTACGGACAGCCAGACCTCCAAGCAGCTTGTAGCGCAGTGACTCAGCCTGAGCGATGGCACACAGGCCGCGGGTGGCAACCTTCTCAGCATACAGCTGTAAACAAACCAATGCACATAACTTCAGAAGATGCAACTTACAAGTTTAAAACAACTGAGCTGCATGAATATTCTTCCAAAATATTCAAACATATTTATAACGCCTATTTATTTGGCACCATCTTGCTGAAGTTAAAAGGCAGTAAACGTTGTAAGAATGTCACATGATCATGATGAGATCAATCTTACCTCCACACTGCCCTCAGGGAAGCCAAACCGCTTCTGAACAACGGCAGTAAGTTCACGAATACGGCGACCTTTCTCTCCCAAGACATTCTGGGTTCTGCAATGATGCCATATAGTTAGTATGAGTGTGTCTATGCTTCATCAACCTTTATTAGCTTGTACCTTTAAATGATGTAAAAATCAATCAAATACAAGCCATTATGTTCCTGACCTGGTAGCTAGGATGATGATCTCTGTTCTTGTTGGGGTGACACGGACCTCTACACCAGAGTATCCATCCTCAGCCAGCTCTCGCGTCAGGAACTCATTCAGCTCGGCTTTGAAGATTCCATCTGATACAAACTGATTAATTGAACATGAATGAGTTTGTAATACAAATCTGGCATGACAGATACAGGCTACAAGTCTTATAAAAACAAGCAGGATCAGTTAAGACTGTTGGGCTCTATATAGTTTACTTGTCACATGGCAAATGTCATGAGAATCAATATGCAACAATACCTTCGAATAGCATTTGAACTGTGATATTACATTACACATGAGTCTTTAACGTCTGACATATAAACTTTACGTTACCCATACCTGAATTGTGCACTTTTGTAATAGTCAAATTTTTCAGAAACGTCTAGAATGCTCACGGTGCGGTTCTAAATAATGTTACATATGCTTGAACTTCTACAGGAGAAAATATGGTTCTACAGGCAGTGAATCGTCTCGTTTATCTGCCATGTTTTACATCAGAGCGACTGCGTACATCATCCGACTCAATCTCTCTTTTCTGTACTATAAAGTCATCATCTGAGCCTCTTAAACTATTATGACGGGTGGTTGCTATAATGTACCGCTGGTATTTCTCACCCCTGCTCTTTAATTACGCGTGTTTTGGATGAAATTCATAACAACCTTTCTCTTCTTCGAGATTTGCACCGCCATCTTGCCGGAGGCCGCAGACAGGAAAGGAACGACCGGCAGAGCGGAAATGCGTATATGCTAAGAACTACTTCCGTATGACTTAATGTACTCATGGGAAATGTAGTCTTTACCTCGTTACAGTCAGGCGTAGGCTATTTTCCCGTAATATTTTTAATTTTATAATTTATAATTATGTAATTGCTAAAAAGATTGCAAAAACATTTTGACTGTCTATGCTATTTTAAATGTTTTTTCTCTATTGTATTTTTTTACCAATCATAAAGGTTTTGAAGCATAAGGCTTCAACCAGCACTGCTTGCTTAATTGTTACCTTTTGGGGGATTAAATTAGTCAAGAACATCTATTTGATAAATGTCAAGAAGTTTTTTGTTGCTTTTAACAAATAAGAACGCCTTTGTCTTTGTCATCTTTGTTTAGCACATTCTCAACAATGTATTGTAGTTGGAAATGTATTTTTGAAAGAGAGGAACAATGACAATGTTTCTTCTTTTACACAACAGAAATATATTGTCATCAAACAGCAAGATTACATTCAAGAAAAACAACAACACAGAGCACGACGCACTTTCCCCAATTTTTTATTTAACATTTGTACACAATAAATACAAATAATTTTACAGCTAATAATATGCAGAAAGATTATTTTTTACCTGTTCCCAGATATTGTCACTGCAGGCAACAGTCAATTGTTGTTTTGCCATCTTTTTGTCTAGCAGCTCTGAATCACCTTCAAATTTAAAAACACTTGAAAATAAAACAACTAGATTACGCAGCTAATGCTATTGAAGAAGGTCCAAAGAATTGAAACTGGCCAAGAAAACTGGGAGCGTATGAAATTTTTTTTTTCTAAATTTGTGGGTGAGAACAGTTTTTGACACAATGGGCTTTAACCTCCAACCATAAACTTCAAAACAAGTTTGATAACATTCAAAAGATCTCAAAGAGATCAACAAGAAAATAGGTTGTGACAGAGGAAAATAGAAACAAAGGGAAGATACTCAAACATCTTCCACTCTGATAAAAAAGGTTACCGAACAAACATTTGTTTTCCTACAATGTTGCACTCTTGCACACGTTCGTCATAATGACCCTGTTCTTGCTCAACAGAACTATGGTACCATTTCACAAAATGGATCTTTTGCTCTTTCCACTGTCTACATTATGGAATAAACAATAACTCTGCTTTCTCTCAAACGTTATGGGAAACTTCAATCACACAAGATTAATAACACAACACCAGGCAGTTTTACCACTGAAAAGAGGCATCAGGGATAAAAAGACAAATAAAAGCTTATAAAATAAAGGGGCACTCAAAGCACTGCAGCTCCAGAGAAGTGCTGGGACACATCAAGATATGCATGTGGAGAGTAATGAAGATAACAAATCAATGATAATTATGTAAATTACAGGCATGTCAAATATTCTCGTTCCGGATGAAATGCCACTTGCATTTTTATGCAAAAATACAAAAAGAAACTTTAGAAAACACAGCTGCCCCATTGTAGGAAGGAAATGCACTTAGGACACAGGTAACAGTTTGCAATCATCTGCAATAATTAAAACAAAACTCTCCAAACTCTTGTAAAAATCTCCATATATCAGTCTTTCCGTCCACATGTGGCTTTTCTGTGCTTGTCAGAAGAACTCGACACTCAAACCATCATATCTGAATAGATTCTGTTTTCACTGTTTTAAATACTGCCATGACCATACATAAAAAAAATAAAAGAAACAAAAAATATCCCACATAGTCCTCGACAGTGCAGATATAATGAGAAATGCGTTCAAAAAGCACTTTAACTGATACTTTAATATTGATCTGTATATTTCAATGATTATGTTCCGGCCGAACACACACACACACACACACACACACACTAGTTCTGCGTAGGCAAACGCTGGCTGACACTCAGATACATCCTGAAATCTGTCTCGCGCTTGCTCTTTTGAGGACTAAATATTAGTAATACGTACAAACACTGGTCTTCATACTGTAAAGCTGAGGAAAGGATATAGCTATGCAGGTTAGTACATCTTTCAGATCAACACAACAGAAGAGCAATAGTCTGACTGAAGAAGGTAAAGGACGCAAAAGATGGGTAAAAAGAGAAAAAGAACCAGCCTTTCTTCTCTTCTGTCCTTCTCCTGCCTCCCTGATCTTCGCTTCCTCTCTTTCTTTGTAACCTTTTATGTACAGTTCCCTTTCTCCTTGAGATGTCCCCATGAGCCGTGACGCATAATAAAAATGTTCCTATGACAACAGTGATGTTCTGTGCTGTTACATGTGAAAATATGTAAATGGTAAATATTCGTGGCTGACCCCCTTCTGCAGGACTCCTGGATTCCCCCACAATTCCTAGCACTGCATGTTTGGCTCTTTAGAAATCCYACGAAACATATGAGTGTGCATGTGTAGTCTCTTACAAACCAACAAATGCCCACAAAATCCTTATATTTATGTTCTGTCTGTTTTTGAAGTACTACACTTACACGACGACCTGTTTCTGTAAATTTAAATGAGACTCGAGTGGATTTATGATCTTGCCAATCTTCTCTTTGTACAATAAAGTAATTATGAATACAAGAATTAAAGTTTGGCATGAAAGCGCTTTAAGGCACCAAACAGTCTGTGTTTGCTTTCAGGAAAGGGCGGCGATGCTGCCGAGGTGTTGTTCTTCGGCCCTCAGGGAAACAAGGATGCTTATAGGGTGGGCTGTTGTACACCCCGCCCCTCCTGAGAAAAGTGGGAGGGGTTAAAGGTCAGATGGGGTTTCTTCTTTGTCCAATAAGGTGGCGCTCTACACCAGTGTGATTTCCACCTCTTCAGTTTTCTCCACCTGTCTGCGAGGGTGTTGCTTTGGAGGGGGAGGAGCTGCCCGAACCTACAAACACAGTACGGTTAAACTTACTGTAAAACAAAGATTCTTTACTTTCAATCAGTGCATCTTAATACGTTTTACTGCCCTTGACGTTTTTTTTTTACAAAATTAGTCAATAAAAGTCTAAAAAACTTTTAGGTTTAAACATTTCTCTGACCTTTTAAACTCTAATGAGCAACAACAGACAAAGTATATCAGAAATAAAAAAAAAACGTACACAGGACAGATTTAGAAAGTTCTATACTGAACACAGTGTCTGTAAGACACTACAGCAGGATGTTTATAAAACAGATAAAAAAAGCTTTAAAACTGCAGTAATCTTTAGCGAACATACAGGTCTGAGTTTTCCAGGGCCTGATCCATCTGGAGTGAGTCTTAACGGTTGGGAGAAACCTGGGCTCTCTGGACTTAAGCTGGAACTGTGGTCTAAATTAAACAGAAAACAGGTTCAGACTTACTTTAACAACACACTGTAAAACAAGGTAGGAATGAGCTGATAGCTTGAGAAGGGTATGAGTGAGAGGGTACGGCATATTTGATGAGAGTCATTGGTGACTGTTGTCTTACTATGAACAGTTGCTTTCTGTGGCACAGGCAGTTTGTGTTCCCCATTGACAGAAGGTGAGCGGGGCAGGGAGGGGGCGGAGCTTGTCTCCGGGTTCGTATATGTACTGCAGGGAGTCTGATCGTACAGCGGCAAAGGAGGAAGAGAAGAATGAAGCCTTTGGCATGATGACACCTGTGAAGAACACATTATTACACCTTATTACACCTGACAACACAATGTATGCTTGTTTTCCTGACCAAGATACGTGGACTACATATAATAAATGCATATAAATAGATACAAGCTTCCTTAGTAAACTTCAGGAATTTGTCTAGCTTAAACTTAGGTACAATCTCAATTTAAACTTTGTTTTGTGGATCATTTGTAGTCACAGGTGTGTGGTCAATTTTAACAGACCACCCCTGGTGTTTCCTTCAGGATTATTTTAATTGTAGCATATGATCCATGGTCAAAATTTTGTCATTTTTTTTCTAGAAAGCCTTTTGATCAGGCATTTCTCACAGCTTCCCCTTGAAGTCCAAGGGGGGCAGATTTTGACAGGGGCACAGATTTGGCATTGGATAGAATGTTAATTACAGGAAGGAAGCAGCCGCGCCCGCACCAGTCACACATACCAGACACCAGACCAAACTCAGACACTGAAAGAACACAGAGTCTGAATGTTGACTCAGTAAAGAGAGTTTTCTCACTTGTGTGTCTGCCAGCCAATGAGAGTCTCCGTTCTCCGGGGCCAAAAGATCTTCCACCAACACGGAGGGAAAGACGCCCACTCGCCCGTTAAACTCGCCCTCCCAAAACCCGTCGTCCTCCTGGTTGTCTTTGTTGAGGATGCGAATGATGGCACCCTCAGGGAAAGACAACTCATCGTCTGTCTGACCCTCATAGTCATACATGGCTTTAACAAAACTCACTGAGCGAGAGACAAAGACAGAACAAGAAGAGAGAAAGAGAAAGGTGGTAACTATTTCCAATAGACCATGTATAAACTTAAAGAAGATTCTTTATGTTTGAGAAAGCATGTGGCGTGTTTGTGTGAAAGCGTTCGTGTGTGCGTGTGTGTGAGAGATAGTGTATGTGTGTGTGTGTGTGTGTAAGTGTCCTCTCTTTCTTTGTAACCTTTTATGTACAGTTCCCTTTCTCCTTGAGATGTCACCATGAGCCGTGACGCATAATAAAAATGTTCCTATGACAACAGTAATGTTCTGTGCTGTTACATGTGAAAATATGTAAATGGTAAATATTCGTGGCTGACCCCCTTCTGCAGGACTCCTGRATTCCCCCACAATTCCTAGCACTGCATGTTTGGCTCTTTAGAAATCCCACTAAACCTATGAGTGTGCATGTGTAGTGTCTTAGTGTGTGTGTGTGTGTGTGTGTGTGTGTGTCACTCACTGCTGCTGTCTCCGTTGAAGCTCCCTGATGCCAGCTCAGGTTCTGTGGAGTTGCTGGAGGTGTGTGAGCGCGAGTCTATGGCAGCGAGCGACTGCAGCATGCTCAACACACTGTTGGAGGTGGGGAACTGCAGATATTTCTCAGGAACGTAGCCCACGTGCCCAGACTTATTGCGTGCCTTGAACCACAACAATCACGTGTTACAAAAAAAATAAAAATACTGCACGTCTGTGTATGTTATAAAGCACAATGTGATTGATTTAAACAGGAAATAAACAGCAGCAGGTGGAACTGAACTTCAGGACTGAACGTGTGTGTGTTCGTCTGGTTTACCTTCACCCAGTCCTCCATGTCTCCATCTTCAATGACCTCCAACATCTCATGTTCATCAATCGTTAGTTCATCTGGCTGAGAGGCCTGAGAGAGAGAGAGAGAGAGAGAGAGAATGTGAGAGGGAGAAATGTCTGTTGCAGTACAGGATTTTTGGATTTAGGATTTTGACTCTCGTCAATGCTAATAGAATGTTGTTTAATAGCTGAATGTTTAAAATGTTAGTAGCTTTTAAATCTTGTAACATTAATATTGTTAGATAATATTAAATATTGTCAATATTTTTTACTTATTGTTATTTAAAACAGACAATAACAAACAGGAAGATAAGCATCTATGAAAGACATTCTGTACGCGTGACAAAGAGAATTAATGTCATTAATCTCACATTAATGCTGTTCAATCTTTTAAAATGTTTCAGGAAATTCAGTTTTTAAGCTTTTCAACCCAGCTAACAGGGATTGTTCTCAGAACGTTGGCTAACGTTCTGTTAAAGTACCCACAAAGTTATCAAAAAATGTTTGTTATATGTTATATGAACATTTTAAAGACATATTACAAAAATCTGAAAAACGTTCTTATAACCACGCAATAACGTTAACAATGTTTAAAAGTTGAACATTCTTAGAACTTTTAAAATAACATTACAACACAAAATTGGGAAATTAGTCATATGGTTGTATCCATAGCAACTAGGCATTTAATACAACATTGTGCTTGTGAAAATAGATTGAGATTTATTCTGTGATAATTTATATGGCCCGGGTTTTAATTGTGTAAGTGTGTGAGTTGGTATTTTCTTTTACCTTGTAGGAGTAAAGCACCTTGCAGGTGAGTGGATAGTTCCTCAAGGTCCCTGAAGGACTTGAGCTGCTGTCGTCGTTTGTTTCCATGTTCTCCTCTAGCTCTTCTCCTTCCTCTCGCTCCAAATCCACTGTGGTCTACAGAAACGTCAACAAATGCCACTTTCACTATGGTAACTAACAACTAAATAACTAACTTGTTTAAAATGATATGACAACCCTTTAAAACGTTTAGGTGTGGGGTTCCTTTGTTAATCAGACGACAAACAGAACACCATGCCAGAAATGAATAAAAAGACCAGCGTTCCACAGATGTGGATTCTGTCCAAGCAGACAGGTGTGTATATATCAGGTAATCTCATTGGTCAGTGGTGGTCACATGACCACAGTTCCCAAGAGTCAAAACGTGGCAACAAAACGATACGCCTTAAGAGCTGCAGACAATGGAAACTCATACGACATGGGTGTTTAGAGACATAAAGGATGTAACGTAGTCAGCTTTTATTGGTTAATGACTCTGAAAAAAGGTTGAAAATTGATCCTGAATCAGTGAAGGTAAGATGACATAACATAAGCCCCTCCCACCTCTGCATTAAACACCACAGAGATTAAACTCAAGCACATGTCTGTGGAAAAACATTTGGAGGTCATTGTAGTCTTAAAGCCTGTTGACCATAGTTCCATTATCTGCACTTGCGCACAGAGCGCTTGTTAGACAGCTGTGTGTACACTCACTGTAATCCCTCTTCATTTTAACGCTTTTATTCCTGTCTTTTCTCTGTTCTAATCTATATACCCTAAAAGACCCCCAAACCTTTCTTGTATTCCCCCTCTGTCTCTCTCTCTTTCTTTCCATCTTTGTCTCTCCCTCTGTCTGTCTCTTTCTCTCTCCCTCTCTGTCTGTCTCACTTTCTCTCTCCCTCTCTGTCTGTCTCACTTTCTCTCTCCCTCTCTCTATCTGTCTCTTTCTCTCTCTCTTTCTGTCTGTCTGTCAGTCTCTCTCTCTCTTTCTGTCTGTCTATCTATCTTCCTGTCCCTCTCTCTCTTTCTATCTGTCTGTCTCTCTCTTTCTATCTGTCTGTCTCTCTCTTTCTGTCTGTATGTCTATCTTTCTGTCTCTCTCTCTCTCCGTCTGAGCTGCAGGGTGTTGTGAGTTGAATATTAATTCACAGACAGAGGTCAGTCTGGTGTGTGAGGTGAGCTAAACTCCTGTGGATGACTTCACATTGACACAGCTGTCCTTAGCTGAAGTCATTCAGCTCTTTTAGTGACCTTCAGTGCCACACTACACCTGTGCTTTACTCTCATACTGCACTTCACTGCAGTTACGCCTTATGCTCATGCTTTGCTCTACTCTTCAATGTGTTATTCACTACTGGAGATCAGTATGTCTGTACTCACTGAGTACAGGGTGTTGATGAGTCCTGCAGGACTGACTGCTGGGAAACACCATGATGCTGAAATGTTTCTTTATACTGGTGAGAATACAGCAATACCACTAACAGACTTAGGAAGGAGGGACAAAATGGAGCCGGGCTTGTTTTTAACAGCCAACTCCAAACCAATGGACTGCAGCATCATTTAAAGCATATCTTTTAAAGACACTTAAAAGATATGTATTACTGTTAAAAGTACTATATTATGTATTATATGTATTATTGTTAAAAGATCAGTATTACACTGAGGTAATACTTCAACAGGAGAAAATCCATCAGAGTTTTAGGGATATGTACAGTGGTAAATGAGGTACTCACAGAAAGAGACATGTCATGGGTGGTGAGGGTGGGCAATGACGCCCAGCGCTCATTCTCCAGCTCCTCCATCACCTGGTTCATGGCGCTCTTCAACCACGTGTCCACGGAAACGCCCACCTGCCGCAGAAGATCCAGACGGGCTTCTGCTTTCAGCTTTACCGTCTGAGAGAGAGACAGGGAGATATCAACAAAACACAAACATAACCCTGGAATGACTCTATCGTATTGTATTGTATTTCAATGAAAAGTGATCCCTATTTCTTGAGGCTTTACAGTAAACAATATACAGTTACACAATAGCACAGTTTAATGAACATTCTGTCATTATTTCCTCTTAGTTTAAAATGACCTGAAGCAAGGTGACAAGTTCATACAAATTCAAAGTAATACAAAGTATATATACAAAGTATTTTCATGTCACAATGCAAAAACTCTGATTGGTCCTTAAAGCTGAAGAATGTAATATCTGTGACACTGGTTTTTAGTTATGGACATTTTACACTCTAACTCTAAAAGAAGACATTTGTTTTGCTGACATTGGGGATAAATCGGCCCCTAATATATGGTATAAGTACATGCTCACACACGCACACACACATTTTTATGCCTTATGGGGACTTTCCATAGACATAATGACTTTTATACTGTATCCCCTAACCCTCTCCCTACCCCTAAACCCAATCCTCACAAAAACCTTTCTGCTTTTTTACATAAAAAAAAAACATCATTTAGTATGTTTCTACCACCACAGTGATAGAAAAACAAGCACACAGATGCACACGCACACACGCCTACAGCAGTTCTGCTCATTATCAGATGATGGTCTGATCTCAGAGGAGCGTGCAGCTGTCCACACACAATCAACACTTCTGCGATTCCCATTATTTGCAAAGACGCAAATTAACATTCTGAAGACTCATCAATTTCAAACAAACAGCTTTTATTTTTTGTTTTAAGCAATTCTAAGGGGAGGGAAATAATTAAAGGGCAATTATCATTTTAATATCTGTTGATGAGTAACTTTCTGAAGCTACAGACCGATTTTCTGTTGCCAAATAAAAGTTAACATTGCCAAACTGAACGGTACGCTTCATTGTTTATCCTGTTTGTTCTCTTTTCTCCATTAGTTCCTAATGGGGTTATTAAATATTTAATGGTCTGTAAGAACTAATGGTGAATTTAAACAATTTGGCTGCAGGACATGCAAGTTCAAAAGAAAAAACAAAGATGGTGTTTTATACTGCAATTTATTGCCACGAGGATGGGCTATATTTAGTCTAATAAATTCTCAGTTATGAAGTACAATTTTAGTATCATAACAAAAAAGGTTGGTGTCAGTTTGTACTGCCCAGAGAATCAACATAAATTATACTGTAAATTTAACATGAAAATTTGTCACACTCGTCGTTCTAAACCTGTAAGAGAACAGGAGATACTTTCATCTTGTCCAGACAGAACAAACACAGGAGCTGGTCAGACAGAACAAACACTTTTTCAAGTAATCCATACAACATGCACTACAAAGTCACCTAACATCATATAAATGACACCAGAACACTTAAAATAAAGCACACAAATCATACAGGTTTATCTTTAACATACATTAAACTGAGTCCTTTACACTGGGTAAGTAAACAATGAGTGAATCTTTTAGTTTTGGGTGAACTATTGTTTTAAGCTATAAGCACGTCACAGACGGCCAGCAGAGGGCGCACTACTGTATAAAGGTAATGAGGTAATGTCCACAAGATATTTTAGAAGGTGTATTGATCAAAAACAGAGACTGACAGCCTGACTCTGAGCTGATCAATAGAGAAAATGCATCTCCACAAAGAAGTAACTATATTATATATATATGTATCATTTTATCCATCAACATCAAACGTCAATGGATATAGATATCTATAGAAAGAGATATTTTGTGCTTTTTTCCCCCCAAAATAAAGATGTCCCAGAAATGAGGTCTTGTCAAGTTTTGCTCTTTTTTGGATACAAATATGTCCAAAATACAGTTAAAAAGGTACAAACACACACACACACACATCACCTCTGCTTTGCGGATATTCTCCTTGGCTTCCTCTATTCGGAATTCCAGCTCGTTCCGGCTCTGTTCCGTGGGCGGAGTCCCAAGCGTCTCACATTCCTCTAGAGTCTGCCGTTAAAAATCAAACGACCAATTAAATTAGCTCATCGAGCATCTAATCTACAAACATATCACTGCATCACAGCACATTTCCTGCCGTTACACTGACAATGAAACAGGACATACGCTGGTTGTGTCTTACCGACTCACATTTCCGAATCATGACCTGACCTACACCTGCTCATTGAATCTCACCAATCCACTCATATTTTCCTAAATTCTTAGTTAATACATAAGGTAACTGTTTTATAATAAAAATGAAAATCACAACTGGGAAGATAGCAGAATAAGACATGTAAAAGTACAGTTTTTTAAAAATCTAGTCAAGAAAACAACATAAGAACATTATGCAACCCATCATTTTTGTTATTATTGTTTTCAGGTGATGATGTAGCAGTAAGTTTGTAATGACAGTCATTTGTAATGATGCTGATAGTATGTGTGTGTGTGTGTGTGTGTGTGTGGCCTGTTTCACACAGATTTGCTTGTTTGTGTCAACAGCATTTGTAATGAATGTTTTTGAGAATGTCACTTTACACAAGATGATGTTTAGGGGTGTGTGTGTGTGTTTGTAATGAATACTATGTTAGTCTTTGGTGTGCTAAGGTGTGTGTATGACGTAACAGCTTTCCTGTAGCTCAGTGGTTAGAGCATAACGTTAACAACGCCAAGGTCACGGGTTTGATTCCAGGGATTGCACAAACTCAGAAACAATGTATAGAATAATGCAATGTAAGTCACTTTGGATAAAAGCGTCTGCCACATGCATAAATGTAAATGTAACGCATCTCACCCGTTTGTAATGGATGATATTTTTGTGTTCGCGGGCCACACGCGTGGCCCATTTTCTCGCCTCTTTGTTCAGGCTGTGTTCTTCGGTGGTGCCCGTCTCTGACTCCAACTGACGACTCTAAAACACACACACACACACAGAGGACCTGGTTACCACGGCAACACACAACTCCCTGAATATCACAGGTCTAAGATCAGACCGGTAAGCCTGAGCTCATTACATTTATGATTAGAAATCCAGAAGAACAGATCCTGGAACGGGGCTTTGACCGTGTTACCCTCTCTGATAAAAAACTGAATCATTGTCATCCCTCACTGAACATGGGGATTAATTAATCAGCCGAAACACAAATTAACCAACCCGCTCCGATTAGCAGCGGTTTAGCAGGCAAAGGCGATAAAACCACCAGGCCTGAAGATGCAGGAAACAATGCCACGTGATTAATCTGAAGATAAGAGATGCTACATAAATCACGCTGTGCGTGTAGCGCATGCATGTACAGATCTAAACTACCCATATTTTATATTAGTTCTCGAAGCTCATAACGTAGTCTGTCCTCTTGTGCTGGTATAATTATCCGCCTCTCTCCCACTGCTGTTTAAATATCAGAAAACAACAGAATCTGCCAATGCATTCTGACAGAATTTCCACTGAGCGAGTCAAGCAAATCCATACTGCAAAGTTACTGTTTATTTAAAAGGTTCTGTCTAATGAGAGAAAAGTGTTTTGTAGAATGAATGTACTGTATACATGTGCTACAGCAGTATTACAATAGTCTTAATTGTCTTGCTGCCAACCCAATTTACCACACAACTTCAAAACACTTCCTGTCCTATCTAGTAACACAATTACTGTCGTATGTACGATAGCCATTATGAATTTCATTAAACCTTCCATTTGAAAATGTCTGCAATAGCATAAAATATTCAAAGTCCTTTAAACTGTGTAGTTTCCACTGTTCTGTGGCCTACTGGATAGGCAGTCAGAGATGCACTTCATTTCTGCGTTACATTTGGAGTAAAAAACTCTACAGTATAGCACCTATATTCTTCATCTTCTAAATGAAGCAACATCAAAATAACAATGATGTCACCAGGCTATACTGTACTGTCATACTTCAGCTAGTATAGTGTAGTGTAAGATACGATTAAGATATCCTGCAAGTGCTGCTGATGTTCCCTGCACTGTACGTGTGTATATTTGGCTTAAATGTGACAGCACATCAATACAAACTCAATTCAAGCACTTTAACACAAGAGTCGTCACCCAACACTGCCACATCAATCTGGTGTCAACATCATCTGACAGATACACACACAAAAACTCTCCTGTTGAGCTGTTCTTCCTGTTTTCCCTTTCTCTGTGCCCTCAGGCAGATGTGCTCTACGTGTCTGAGGCATGCTGGGTAGCTCCAGTCAAAAACACATGACAGTCTGCTGGGCCTCCATCTGGAGGAGAACAGCTCACTCAAGACCTAATCAATCCCATGTGCCTCTGCTTCACACTCACGAAGAGATGCATTCTGGGAGACAGTGATGGACAGTGACTTAAGTGCGCATACAGTGAAAATATTGTAAGCTTACCTGTAAGAAGATCTTACGGATCTTCTATAAAACCACTAAAATTACTGTCAATGGGAAGGCTAATGTCGCCTTGCATGCAAACATCCAGTCGATAAAACTGCATTAGATTAATCGAGCTAACAATTTTAGGTTGTAAGAAAGTTAACATTTCCATTAAGTAAGAAAAAAGTGAAAAATGTTATTTTGAACGTTCTAGGAATGTTCAAAACGTCCAGTTTTTTTAACGTTGTATTAACTTTGTTGCTTGGTTATAAGAACATTATTCAAACATTTGTTAAATTCTGTAACATCTGAATAACATTTTTTATATAAATGATATATAATATTAAAAACAACATTCTACTAATGTTACAGCAAGAACGTTTTGAGAGTACTTTGAGAAAATGTTAGCCCGTGTTCTGAGAACAGTCCCTGTTAGCCTGGGAGACATGATGGGATATCAAGTCCAACTGACAGCGTGTACCTGTGCGAGAGTCATTCTCATGACACTGACGACCGAGGGTTCTATGTCCACCAACTGCTGGACGGAACTGAGAGTCTGAGCCAGAGAGAGGCAAAGATGAGACACACACACATGCAGTGAGGTTAGAAGAGGGTTAGAAGACAGGAAAATCAGAACAGAGTTAGAAACAGTAAAGCAGTCAGAGATAGATGTTTAGAAACACTGCCCTTAGCCTACAAACTGCTCTAGCTGTCTAAGAGAAAGTAAACCTACAGGATACAACATCAAATATAAGAAGATGGAAGGGAGAGAGAGACTCCCCATGGACCAAATCAATAATCAATAATTTCTGTTATAATTGAGCATATTTACAGTTGATTAAAGCAATCATCCATAAGAACTCATGCATTACAATATTACTGTAAGAGGTGTTCTTCTGCACAACACAAAGCAAAGGAATGTCATGGAGGTGTAAGCCTGTTTACCATGGTAAAATCATTTAACAAATATTTAAAATTCAAATGAATTATTTTAATAATTGTCATTTAAGGCAATATACAAAAATTCCATTATTGACATTCCCTAGTTAGATGTTATAAAAACTCCAACCAAAAATAAACAGATTAAATTATAGACACAGACACACACACAAGGTTAATTGATAAGCGGTTGTAAGTAAGAGATAAAAGAAATACAAGATATAAAATGTGTTAAATATCAGCACACGTGAACAAAATAGGAATGTTTAGAAAAGATGTGATTAAAGCCAAAGACGACAACAGAAGAGCGTTTAAATAAAACAGGATGTTTTTGAAACACCAGAGGAACAAGAAATTCTGCTCCCAGATCCTCTCAGATGTGCCGATCTAAAAATAGGTGACGATGAAACTCGTGAGGGAAAATGAGTTTTTTTGGCACAGTTGTGACGTACGTGTCGCTGATGGTGTGAACAACGAATAAAATCCGAAAAGTCTCGACACAATTTAAACCTTTAAGGGAGAAGAAGCAAACGAGCAAGACCGACAGGAAAATTGAGGAAGAATGCTGAGACATTAAATAAGAAAACGAAACAAATAAATAAAAAATAAATAACATGATGTTTAAACGAGAACCAGATGTGGACGGTCTAAATAAAATCCAAGAGTATTCTGTGAGTCTTAAGGATACAAAGTCATTAAATGGCTGCAAAATACATGTAACGTGCAGGGGAAATGAGGACCTGCTGTTGGGCAGCGTCTGACAACACGTGCGCCTCATTCGTGCTCGTCCGAAATGTGCGTGATGGATGTATGAAGCTCACCGTATCACTGTCGCTGGGCTGAAACTCAAAGTCTTGTGCTTTGTGAAAAACAGGGTTCTCCTGCAGAAACAATTGCTGATTGAAGTCTTGCATTACCTGCACAACGAAAACAAAACCTATCAGCACATCATCACCACAACGAGATAATGTGGACTGACAATACGATTGTAGCGTAAAGAGCTACAATCAACACACACACACTTGCACATCTATCAAAACAGAAACATTCCATATGACTTTTTATGTTTTTTTTATAGACAACTAGGTCCCCATAAAGTAGTGGATACCAAGACAATCCCCCACACCCCCCCAGACAACAAAACACACTAGTGGTATGTAAAATTAAGCAGCCTTGGGCAGGAACACGGTACACTGACAGATGTGTTTGTCAGCACATAGAAGGTATGAAGTGTTTGTGAGTGTATGGGGATTTCTTCATAGGGGAGCTGATAATGAGGAGCTGGCATAAAGAATCTATTTCTGGGAAGAGAGAGAGAGAGAGAGAGAGAGAGAGAGAGACATGACTCACTCGGCTGGACTTCTCCAGGAGAAACTGGAAGGTGTTGTGAATGGCCTGAAACGCCTCCAGCTCAGTATGACAAAAGGATATGAGATAATCCTTCACATGGTCGTACACATTTCCCTCCAGAGCCTGAAGATACACAAACAGAGAGATCACAGATTTCATTTCTACTTAATAGATGACGTGTGCTTGTATACTCAGTATACAGACAGACAGACAGACAGACTTTATTTCTCCATTGTGGGAAACTGGTGCACTTTGAGCTGGATCCAGCAAACAGTGCAGGTATGAAAAAGGGAAAGCAGGAGAGAATGTTCTCCGTCCCGCTGTGGTCGGAGCTGCAGTGAACAGACTGTTTTCTCTGGACTGTGTGACGGTTGGATCACAGCAGATTGTTCAAACAGCAGCTGCTGAGAAAGGTTAGCCAGTTCAGATTCCAGAGCCTCCAAACCTCTGCTCTCTCTCTCTCTCTCTCTCTCTCTCCATGTTCAGCAGAACTGGGAAGGAATGTATTCTGAAAACAGGCTTTGATTTGTGTGGCTGTTTGCTGTGGGAGCACTGGAAATGCCAGAGAAGTCTGACAGAACAAACACACACGCACACACATAGTCAGTCTGGACCGGGCAGCATTGTGTCCGCTGGGTTACGGCAGGTGCCAGCGCTCTCAGGAAACCCAACGCTTGTATGCGTGAGAGACATGGAACGTCAGAAACAGAGAGGGAGAGATTGTGACTCATTACATGCATGCTTCCTTTTGATAGGGTCCTGACCACCTCCACCCACCAGACAGAGGTTCTGTAATGTGTGTGTGTGTGTGTGTGAGCAGTCAATGGAAAGGAAAGGGGGTGCGGGGGTTAATCGGAGACAAGCACACTGTGGAATGATTTGTTTCTCCGGCTTTTAAAGGTGCGATCTTAAAGAGATCCTAAACTTCCTGGTTTTGTCATGAGTGTGCCTTCACACACACACACACTCACACACACTTTACAAACATTCCGAAATGTGGCTTCCTGCATGAGAAACTATATAATTCACATAGCTCATTGTATAAACACCCAGACGGACGGCCAACAGAAATGCTCTTACAAACTGTCAGAGACACATTCATGCACACACACAGCAAAGCCAGCAACACCATCAGCTGAACAAACATTTTGGTTGTATAATAAATACCTCACTTTACACCCCAATGCCTCATGCTGAGAATTAATGAACCCCAAAACACACGACGCACACACCCCAGACGCACACACAAACACACACACACACAGACAAACAAACACATGCTCTGGACTGTTTTTCCAGGAATTAAAATGGTCTTGTGATGCAGAATAAGCAACTGTTGTCTGTCTGTATTTCAGTTATAAAGCTGTTAATATAAAAATATATATAAAAATCGTTTTTTATGTTTGCCTAATTAAAAACCCAGACTAAACAAATACATTAATGATAGTTTTATGCACACAACACTACAAATATAGTGTATATATTACCTCTAATATATATATAACATGTATATATGATATATATGAAATATATGATGGTAGATGTAAAAATGGGTTAAAGGGGGAGTTCACCCCCCCCAAAAAAAAATCACCCAAAAGAAAATGTATATTTATTTTGCCTGTGTGTGTGTCTAAGGTCAGTAAATGTCAACCTTCTATAAACATCAAAAGCAGAAGAATGACACAATACTGAGTGTCTTAATAGAGCTGCTTTACACACAAAAACAGGAAAAAGAGTTAATAATACACACACTAAAATGAAGCATGTTTAGCTTCTCCCCTACACATTCCCATGCAAACATAAAACAATGCAGCCTTGACACAATACAAGAAAAATACCCCACCAGAGGACAATTAACCCACAAGCAGCTACCAAAAGGCAGATTTAGGTTCATAAACCAGGGGGCGCTAGAAAGCAGACACACAGACCTGTGAACCTGGAAACACAATATGCTTATGGTAATGGATTTTTTTTAATCTAGAAACAAGCTAATTAACAAAAACATCTTGACAGTAATGCAATATAAAATGAAGAACAATCTGAAAATATGACAGATGACATTATCATTAATTACTATCATATTATAGAAAGGGCGAGAAATGCATTATTGACCGTAACCAAGGTTACAGCTCAGCCAATAGAAAATGAGGAGAGGGGCTGTAGCCGGCATGTCGTTTGGCAGCTGGTGGGGCCTAAAGCCTTGACTCTCCACCTATCAATAATTCAATCCAGATTCTTTCTCGCCATGAGCATTTATATTGCATTCATATCGCCCGGGGTCAAATGGCCAACGGGCAGCAGAGTGGAACAAAGATTATGTCCTCCAGTATCAACACGAAAAGAGAATCACTTTGGTTTGGGGTCGAGTGAAAACTAAGATGATAGCAGCTCTGAAATGTATGAGGCCTGCTCAACCAGGACAATGGTGGTACAACGATTACCTAGTCTGAGAGAGAGAGAGTGAAAGAGAAAGCGAGAAGGAGAGAGAGAGGTGTGTGTCAACCACAACATTCAGTCTGAGAGAAGAAGTTGGTTTGACAATCAAAACACGAGGATAATGATTTTGGATAATGGAAAATAGTTTAGCATTTTGATGCTAAACAACTAAAATATACCATCCTTGTGATTTGACCACAGTAAAAGGAATTTTTTGTACTTTTTAGAACTTTGTCTTGGGCCCCCAACATCATCACGTAACCAGGGTAAAATCACTGTAATGCTCAGCCATTTCAAAGCTTGTTTGAGTTTAAGTATGATGCCTTAGTATGTAAATATTAGCAAGCTAGAAGTTGAATTTTTTGATTAGTTACCTAAGAAATCCAACCTCTCACATCAGATGGGTTGTCATGTGTCTGATTCGTTGTTCCACGTTCTGACTACAGAACACATATTGTGAAGTGTATATCTTGCTGACACCGTCAAATTCATAGTGTGCACTTTTGAACGTTTTCTTGTATCTTACAAGAACCCACTCTGATGTCAGCTTTAAAAATGTTTGTTTGGTGGTTGATGTGTATTTGTACAGTTAGGGTGGTACATTCTCAAAGACATGTGTGTCCCAAAAGGTTCCAGATTAGGGTGGACACTGAAGAATTCATGAGAGTGTTCAAGGACTTGCATCACTAAATAAGGTTATAACTTCTGCCAGGGTCAGTCTGTAGAGACAAAACATGCATTTATACTGGCAAACCTGACTGCATGAGAACAGAAACCTCTGATATTTCAGAGTAATTTGATACAAAATGAATTAAATGGTCACAGTGTGCAGTGCGCAGCCTGTATTAAATGAGGTCTGTTAAAATCTGAGGAAAAGTGATTTAGGACAGAAAAAAACTTTGTTTTAAAACTTTGTTTTACCTATGACATGCAACCTAATATGCTGGACAATGAAAGCAAACAATTAAAAACATAATAATAATAATAATGTATAAGCCCTTAATAAAGCATAATCCCCTTAAAATTATTTCAACAGTGCCAAAGAAAGAACAAAACTGTTTTCTAAAGGAGACACAGTCCGTTACAAGTGAGACATCTACTCATGTCCTAAATGAGCAGAACTAATCAGAGAAAGAACTACCAGAGATATTTCTTCCCTTTAATTGAGCTATTTCCTATAAGGGAGTCTACACAGGAAGTACATAGTCTGATCTGCCCATAGATGACATCACTGTCTGACCCACTGTCCTCGAACCATGCCAGAAGACGTGACTCATGTAAACTGTACAGAGATCAAGTCTGATATGTAGAAACATGAATACAGCTACAGTCTGATTTAAGTTTAGGTTTTACTCTCTGGTGATATGTAAATGAAATTCTGCATCAGAGACTCTTTGCTGTTGTCATGACAACCTGTGTGTGTCTTGTTTCCTGTCAGCTGTGCATGAGAATTAACACAATGCATCAGCATCTTCGCAGTAAGTTGGTTGGTTAAATGTAAGGTGGTAAATCAATGTAATAAAAGAAAAGGCCAATCACAATTCAGCATGCAAACACATGCAAAAAGAACAACAACCGCGATTCGTTATGAAAATGCCGATTTTATGTCATTGTTCTCAGGTCTCACATTGAAATTATCAACAAAATAAAGTGTCCACATAATAAATGCGTTTTAATAAATAAAGCTACAATAAGTTTGTGTCCTACAAACAAATAGAACATTTATGATGCCAGTTTCAGTGTTTTGCTGTATTCTTCTCAGGAGACTGTGGTGCTCACCTTGATACAGTTGAGCAGGTCAGTCTGATAGTAGCGGTCGTGATGTGCATTGGCAGCCGCCAGCGTGAGAAGATATTCGTTCCTCGCGTGGGTCGCTTTGGAATTACAATCACTTCTCTTGGCTTTCAACTGAATCACACACAAACAAAACAGTCTTAACCTTAATTTTATAAGTATGTCCCGTAAATGTAGGAACATCAATTTAACTGTGCTAAATTTAGGTGTGCGCGCACTTGGCATGTTTGGCTCAATTAAAACAAACTCTTGTGTGATTGCTCTGTTAGTCTGGTTTATTTGAATAGGTGCGAACGCTGCCATCTGAACCTTAAAGGCCAAAACCCTTGAAGAGTGGATCTTGATCCACTTTTAAACAACTCTGGTGCAGATTGACTGAAATATGTATGCAACATAGACCGAAGACATCTAAATGAACTAAAAACATCAAATTGGCATAAGCACATTGAAACACTCAACAAACAGTTAGCTAACATTCTCTAAGGTTCTCTCAAAGTTATCAAAATGTTCTTGCAGTAATGTTAGTGTTTTTTAGATGGATATAGATATCTGTACATATCTATATCCGTCTATATCTATCATCATCTTGCAGCAAATCTCTGTCTGTGTGCACAACAGAATTCCTGGAGCGGTTCTGGTCTCTGTAAACATTTTATGAGCTTTTTGTGAGTTCTCTGCTGGTAAAATTAACACCATATGTACATGCAGCATTCAATGATAAAAGTGATAATCAAACACCGATAAATGCATGCATACAATGCAATGCAATGCAATGCACATGACACACCATTGCTTTGAATGTTCAGAAATTTTAACAGCAAAAAATACATCATTAGTGTTGATCAATTAAGCCGTAACCTTATCCTTTAGGTTCAGAATCTTTAGGTTTGGTGATAAAAACACAGTGTGAACACTAAGTGGACCAGGACAAAAAATATGTCTTCTTTTTAGCCCAAATCAAAAGAACAACCGAAGTACGTTGGTTCAAAGTTCGAATACATTATTAAACTTGTCTACGGTATTAGATCAGGTTTCAGATGAACAGTTTTCTTATTTAAAAGGACAGATAGTGATTTTCACCTTTACACTGGCCTTCTGTAAACTTATCCTGGACTGGAAGAGCCCCAGCTTTGACCTGTGAGAACACAGAGCAGGCATTATACATCACGCACATACATTAGACCCCTCTCAGAGCTGACAGCGGAAGAAATTATATCCAACATCAAAACGCCAGTTCTGCTGAGGAGGGGAAAGGCATTATAAATCAAACTGGAGTGGATCACTCATGCAACCTGTGAACGGAAGGAAAGGACTTATAAAGCTGGCAGAGGTCTGCTTTTGTCATCAGTGAGGTGAAGGCTAAGCATCAAGCATGCTAACCCTGCAAGAAATTGTTACACTAATTAAAGGGCTGAGCTAAAAACCCATATTTACATTATATTACATGAATGCATTTGGCGGACGCTTTTATCCAAAGCGCCTTACATTGCATTCAAGTTATACAATTTATCAGTAAGCTTGTTGTGTTTCCTGGGAATTTAACCCACAACGTTGGAGCTGCTAACACAATGTTAACCACTTGGGCTACAGGAACAGAACTGGTTCCTGTTAGACGTGATCATAAAGCAGCCTAATTATTCCGGGTTTAGACCAAAAATGACTAGCTTTAAAAATACAGAGTTTTGCACGTCCCCACACAGTAACTTGTTTATTATCCGAGTCAGAATTGCTCTGGGGTCCGTCAGAGTCCCATTCGCCTTACGTTTGCGTAAAATTACAAACACCAAGAGCTGTATCTTCCTGCTGAGAATAACAACTTATTCTAATTCCACTTTACTGCCAGCCATGCTAAGCAGGGCAATGTCAATAGCCAAATCAATATAAGTAATTCTGAGCAAACTCTCAACACCCAGAAGATCCTGCCCTCTCACTGTCTAATGCTATCTTGGCAGAGGCTTTGAAATGGCAATTGTAGTGTAGGTACAAATGGCCCTTGAAGATGCAGAGAGATGGTTGAGTGTGTTTAACACATTTTTCATCCGGTTAATAAATAGCTTCGAACAGAATGGGCTATTCCCTGAAGGGGGCTTACAAATCAGCCAATCAGCTGCATATTTAATGATCTCCACCAAACGACCCATCTTTTATACTCCCAGGCACTGCCAAGACTGCAGACGCTTTGAGTTCATGACTCCGCCCCAAATGTCTTCCCTCTGGTAAACAAATGCTGAACAGTGCGACACTCAAAATGTGCAAAACTACAAATTCTTCAAATCAACTAAATGTGGGTTGCCAAATACTCTGTGTAATCAGGCTGATTTATTTTCACATTCAGTCTTTCTTAGAAATATAGTCAAGTATAGTAAAGTAAACTGACCAGTTTGTAGGAACAAGAAAGAGGATGATTAGTAATAGGTACTCAATAGACAGCTAGTATTCTGATCTAGGCAGTTGTTAACTTTTCACCTGCAGCTGAACCGGAACTTACTTGGACTCAATGTCAGCCTTTTCCCGCACAGCCTGGGCCATCTGCTCCAACTCGAAGTATTTCTTTTTGGACTTGGCCAGATCTTTCACTGAATCCTGAAGTTCTGCCTGGATTCGACCCAGCTGCTCAATGCACTGCGGCCGGTCATCAGTGGACAGCACAGAGGAATTGCAGTTAGTGGGTTCTACAGCAGAGCAGGGCACAGAACATGTCTCCACACAGGGAGTTTGGTTACCTTTTTCAGTTGCTGCTCTTTGTAGAAACGAACAGTTTTAGCAGGGTCTGAAATCTCGTTCTTGTAGTTCTCGCAGACATTGAGACGAGACTGGGTCACCTGCACGGTCCCTTCGAGGTACGCTCTCCACACTCCATAAACATTCCTAGAGCGGAAAAACATTTATCCGTAATAAGTCTTTCCGTAAGGAGTTCATCCGTAATAAGTCTTTGTTTTTTTTTACCCAGAATATTCTGCATCTCCAATAAAAGCTAACCCGATCAAAGAAAAACATGGGAACTGCTTAGGGGAACTGCTTTTTCACACATAGCATCATACCGGTAATTTACTGGTAATGGTATGGCTTCTTTCACTGGTAATTTACTTTTACCTTCCAGGACCGATTTACTGGTAATTTTTAAGAGGTGCGATACATATGATCTCTTAATGGTTAAAGGGGCTTATGAAACACCACAGACTGAGAAAACTGGCAGGTTCATAACTGGCAGGTTGGAAAATGCCAGTGATAAAACATCGACAGATTCCTCAGGATCTCTAGGAAGGATCTCTAGGATCTTCTAGAAAGAACGTGGGTGAAGTCACCTGTAGTCAGTTCTCTGGTCATCTGGTTTGATGCCAGGCCAATCTCTCTTCAAATACTGACTGGCCAACTTCTGCAGAGCCTAGGATACATAGAGGACAGAAAACAGTGTCAAATGAGTGACTGCACTTGGTTTCTTATGCTGCATCCCAATTCACATACTACACGCCCTAATAGAACATGTCAAGAAATCATGCCGAAGGTTTGGGATGTGCAAACTGTGTATCACCCATATCCTATTAAGTTTCAAGTAAAGGAGTTTGTTATGCATGTATGTACACTTTCTCATATACATACTTCATGACCTTCGTGTAATTGTGCAAACAGACCCGCCCTGTCCTGATAAGTTTTCTGTATTTGTTACAATAAACGAAGCAATAAAGAATTGTACCTGTGAGTACAAGACAAGTACCTGTGATTCAAGATAAATAATGCTTTATCCGAACACGCAGGTCAAAACATTATCTTGAATTAACACAAGCACACACACATTCAATGTGTTATGTGTGCTGTTCACATTTTGGGTGGGTGGGGTGAAAGTCCTCTGTTCAAAATGAGACTTCAAGAACTGCACGTGAAAACAAACACAACACAGCCTTGTTATTTACTCTTGTTATGTTGTTCCCAACATCAAAGACTTCTTTCATTTAAAACTTGTGGCCTTTGATGACCACATGGTTTTCAAATGTTTCCATTTATGTTCCATAAAAGTCAAACAGGACTGGAACAACATGAGGGTGAATAAATATGACAAAATGTTCATTTATGAACGTGTTGGAGGGGGTGAGTTTTTCAAATATTAGGAGAAAGTGCAAAAAATGTGTCACTACATGAGGCAGATTAACCTATGGCTTTCAGTTCAGTCCATCCACACCTGCCTGATTCCCACATAGCAAACAACAGCTGAAAGACGCTGGCTGTGAGCAGTGTCTACAGTGCGTGCGTGTGGAATCAGCAGGGAAAAATGTAGAAGAAAGAGGTCGTTCTTCTCATCTGTGTGGAGCTACAGAGTCTGGCCTGTTCCAGCCCCTCAACAGCACACAAATCAGCTGACCTGACACCTTTTATTTTTCTTCCTCTGCATGATTCACTCCATGTGGATTATAATTATTACACACACACACACACACACACACACACATATATAAACAAACGCACGCAATCAGGAAGATAAACAAAGACAGAAGAACGACAAAAAAAAATCTAAAACCAAAACATAATTTGTTCTTGGTAGGACAAGGACAGTTCTCAATAAAAATGTAATTAATTCTTGCTTAGAAACACATACCTTACACATAACTGCAACACACACACGTATAAAATAAGAAAACTAAAAAACTAAATAAACCTGCATTGGCCAGCTACATGACTCAACAACTGGGAAAACATTCTCAGAAAGACACAATATTGATGAAATTGCTGCTTTTTCTTCAGACAAAAGTCACGGCTGTCTGCAGACCGTAAACACAGTCTAAGCAAAGACAAGAAAATTTCTCAAGACATTTCTAAAGAACAAACAGGAATCACTGACATAAAATAACTGTGTTGCAGGAGCCAGAGCAAGTCAGTCAGTCAAATTGTAACGTTAAAAACAGTTCTACTAACATCGCTGCAAGAACGCTTTCGATAACTTTGAGAACTTGTACAGAACATTAGCCCCTATTTTGAGAACATTCCCTGTTAGGTAGGAAGGGGTTCTTAATGAGGCTCTGCACATTTGTGTTGTGTCTACTGAAGCACAGAAGTTAATTCAAGACTTCCGCAGTCAGACTCAGGTAATTACAGGCCATCTCATCTCCATAAACACCTGGTGGTGAGGTTGTCATGACAACAGGAACCATTTTCCTGTGGGGCCAAGAAAATGTGCACCACTGTTTGAATCCATGGCCTGATAAGGTGCGGTCCAATGTCTGCCTTGGCAAACAACTGCTAATGATGAATATGGGAACTGCTCAAAAAGACCATTATTGGTCATAGGTGTGGTAGCAAATAGGCCAGTGGTAACAGGAAACCCCCTCCACCGCATACATACTGACTTCCTGTTTGTTCTTTGGAGCAGGCAGAGGTTGGAGCGCTCTGCCCAACAGCAGGATATCCGCAGCAGACAAAATAGAATGAAAGAATGAAAAAGTGTGAAAGAACGAGAGACGACTGTTTCTTTCCTGCTCAGTCAAACAACACCGCAGCTTTAAATATTATAAACATACTATTTTAAAGCTAAATTAAACTTAAATGATGACACCCTAGCCATGCCATAGCAGCTACCAAAAACACCTCAGCAGCCGCATGGTAACAATATGCCATTTATAGGTTTTCTCGACACTACACTAGACAAATTTAAAATAACTCGAACCTGGGCGGCTCACAGATTGTTAGTGAAGAAAGCACGCTGAGGCTTTGAGAAGCTCACAGTGAATCAGAATAGAGAGGAGAAACCTCCCTAAAAAAAAGATCATGTGAACACGGAAAGAATGCCCAAGAGAAATGTTATGACCGAGGTGTGACATCACAAAGACAGGAAATAGAAACTTAAAAATCACAAAACATACTAAATAAACAGTTTAGGCCAGAGACGTGTGTCGTTCTGGAGGGTCCCGGGGGTTCTGTGTGTATTTGTGCAGCACATTTGGCAAGGGGTTTTGAGGCTTCAGTCTGTATAGGCTGTTCTTTGTGTGTTCCTCTATTGTGAGGTCAGTTTCCAGAACTGGCCCGACCTGGCTTGTCCTCTCTCTGGACCACAATAGGGCCATTGAGTGGGCACTAAACTGCCTTTGACCTCCGGTAAAGGGCCCAAAAGCACTGCTTCACCCTTGTTGCTTTTCCACCATCATCCAGGTCTGTCCTTTCATGTTTTAGTAAAGTAGGAGTTCATTCATTGGGGGGTGCCCTCATTCTCCACGGTTCTGAACTAAGGGGTGAAGGGGCTTTCAGCCGGGCCTGGCCTGGCACTACCAAACAGGCAGCGCGGAGTACGGCTTGGCACTCAGCAACAGACGAGAAAGCAATTGTGAATGAAAATGATTTATGTGCTGTGCAATGTTTGACTGACTCTAGAAGACTGAACAGACCTTTGGGACTTTATAAAGTAAAGCTTTGCTCAATTTAAATTGCCATGCAGTTTGCTCTATTGTAAAGCTTTTTAAAGTATTGTAAGGTACTAGGAACCCATCCAAAACTCTACGGCCTCCACACCGTAACAAGAGTCTGTTGACAACAGCAGTAATGAAAACTCCCCAGAGCAAACAAATAGCACATCACAGTGAAAAACAGTCTGCAACTAAAAATAAATGTCACAGTAATATTAATGGCTCTTATTTCACCCTAAAATCAAATGATTTCAAAAATCTAAAAATCTACTGGCTTTCTACACTACAGCAAAATATAACAGTTAATTTAACAGTCTGTGACACAAACACGATAAAACTACAGCCCATGAACAACATGGCTTAACAAAAGAGTAAAACAACAAGCTAAAATATTCAGCTTTTATGACTATAAATGTAATTTTTAGCTGTCTTAACATCACATTCTTAAATTACACCAAGCCCTGAAGTTTAACCACCATATTTAGTGATCAAAGTTCATCTTTTGATCGTTTCATTTCCTTGAAAATGCAACAGTTTCATTTCTGTGAAAATTAAAGTGATAACGGTATAATGATGACTGCAGTGAAGTGCTGGGTGGATGAGTGTACAGCTGGCTCTGTTAACTGTTTAATGAACTGATCTAAAACATGTATTATTACGTAATTATTTAAGACAGACATTTTTTCATTACAACAACTAAACCATGGTATAAAGGACGTGATGTGAGGCCAAGTATGGT
>JAZGTJ010005289.1:0-27995 GCA_036877575.1 Botia almorhae | reverse complement strand
TCTAAAATTTAATTTTATTCTGTTGCTATTCTTTTTTTAATCACACTTGCATTTATATAGATTTAAAAATGACAATATCTTAAAAATATGTTTATTATACATGGTTATAATACAGTTGTTATTTTAGAAGAGTGTATCAAACTGGTAGCCCTTCGTATGACTCAGTATCCATGACGTAGCTCTTAAGTTTCAAAAAGGTTGGTGACCCCTAGTCTAGTGCATTGCATTCTGGGATACATGATTCTGTGCAGTGTTTGCTCTGTTGTATACTAAACGTACATATATACAACAGAAATGTGCATACTGTATACATACTGCACACTACAAAAATCGTAAGCAGTTGGCTAGTACACGTTTTTGAATAACGTCACTCTGTGTCTTTATCCATAACTAACATTTAATTTTCACTTCCTGGCCAGTTTCTTGACAGAAACTCTGCAGGAAAGAGTATGAACAGGGGACTGGTGACTGTGTCATAATGATGATAACAGATATGGGCTATGCATGAATGGCTGATGTCATTCCACTACAGTAATTACACACACAAGAACCTCAAGGGCTCAACCTTCACAAACTAAGTGCTACAACTGGATGGCTTGGCCGACTGGTATGTTAGTTACTCCTCGAAGCGATTACAAAAACTGACAGCCTTGCCAACAGATAATAAATATGTTATATAAGACATAACTTGATCATTTACCATAATTTACTTACCAAGAAGCTGACAAAACTGGCCCCAAAGCTCATCAAGGGACTATGGGTCCTGTGGCCAAAATGAAGAACACAGAATTATGGGATATGGTAGGTTTTAGTTCATGGGACCATGTCTGTTGAAGCAGTGCTGTTGTAGTACTTTTGCAATGCAAATGTAAAACACACACAAACGCACAGGTAGACCAGCATGCATGCAATTAGCACACGCAGAGTTAGCTTGCATTCGTACTTAGTCGTTTTTGGAGCTTGACAGAAAACGGAGGACATGTAAGGTCACCGTTTTCTGCAGCTGGTACGTCAAAAAACGAGAAGTTTGAGTTGCGCGCTCGGACCTTCGTGGCGTCACGGGGGCGCTCAGGCCAACGTGACGTCACGTGAGCAGTAAATAAGCCGCATTAGCCGCGTTTCGACATTCGCCACTTATCACGTAGACACGCGCGCCACTGACGCTCCGTAAATCACCGTCGCTTCTGCTTCGGCATGTGAAAAGGAAGCAACACAAAATATTTGGCGTCGTTTTACGCAGTCAAAACAGAAAGCCGAGGGACCGGTTACACGTACACGCAAAGCTACGTTAAAAATAAAGCAAATCGCTTACCTGTATCTCCGGAAGAGCTCGTCACTTTCTTTGAACCCGTTGTTGAGCAGCATATTGATGCCTTGGAAAGCCAGTTCGGCGTCATCTATCTGCTCGGCTTTCTCCTCAACCTGCTGCTGCGGGTGATCGGGCCCTGCCATCTTTTCTCCCTAGTCCTTTACACGACAATAAACTCACGCTGCGTAAAACAAACAAACATAAATGCATGAAAACACCGCAGCGGCCATCGATCGCCACGATGGCTTGTTTTAAAACGAGCGCTTTGCACACAAAACGCGCAAAATCGCACCATCACAGGCGCGACAGCGGTGTCAACATCTGTGCGTTAAAATGCATCGAGATTTTCCTTACCAATGCACTCTCCTGCAAACCAAACGTCGTCGTTGTAGCGTCTGATCCCTTCCGTGTCCGATCTGCTGCGCTAAGATGTTTTCAGATCCGCAATCGTCCGCTCCATCAGGCCGCCGAGAGCTATGAAATATCAGCTGCCCGTTCGCATCTCGCCTTCTTACGCAATATTAAAAGCGCAACGGAGCCGCGGCGTTACTGCGCTCTTCGATGCGGCGTTTCCGCCGAGATGGGAAAGGTGGTCAAACGGATTCCGGTTTGGAAATGGCTGAGGACTCAGATACAGCCTCCTCGCCACAGTCACACACCCTGGACCTCCAACCAGGAAATTACTACATTAACTCTTTGCATGCAGCTCAAATGCCCGAAAACGCACGCAACAAAACTGCCGAGGTTCAAATAACAATAAACTGTTTTCTACCGAGGAAAGAAGCATAACGTTTTGTGTCATTTTTGTTTTTAAACATTATACAGTACCACAGGACTATAACTGAATGTATTGACCTATACAGAATAATAGTCGTCTATTTGTTTTATAGAAATACGTTCACCATTCTCTGCAGTATAATACGAGGCAGACAGAAAGACAGTACATGATACAGAGAGATATAAAAGAAAGCTTTGTCCATGGCCTGTCTCACAAGAAGCACATATTAATCACATTTCATTGCACATGATATAAATAAATGATGATTATGTAAGCAGACGGTCTCTGTCGTTTTGGTCTGAGAACAGATGTACCAGGTTTAAAGCTGTAAAGTATTATTTCAAAAAATTCAATTCAACATTTACAGACCTGATCATTTTATTCATTTTATTTTCATACATATTTTAATCGTGGACCTAATGGAGATTGATTAACAATTGTTCATAGTTTTGTTTATTTTTTACAGTCTACGGGATTTCCGAAAGCTGTTTAAGTTAGGAATTAATTTAATTTAAGAAGCTCTCTTTCGTTCACACATATTCACAATACTGGAGTATCCGGTTAAAACCACCGTGCAAAAACACATTATAACTGTTCTGAGCGTGTCGCCTTGGATTTTCCATATAATAATATTTTTATTGTGTAAACATACTATAAAATCAGTCACAATGCTTAAAGGATGCGACACAAACAGATTTTTGCCATTATTCTCCAGGACATTCATTGACGTTAACGGGACCAAACACACTCGTCGCCTCTTCTAACGAGAGAAGAACGTCGTTACAACGTAAGTTACGTACGCAGCCAACGTAAGACGTCTGCTCTTCTACCCCCTTCCGGCTGTTTCCTGCATTGCAATGACAGACAGAGACGTAAAACAAACGTTGAATTTTGTATAAGTATTTGTATAAAGAAAAATACACACGTCCCACACACAACATGTTTGCGTTATTTTGAGGGAGACTTTACCGGAAATTCCACCGATGTAGATCGTTTCACGCGCTGAGGCACGGGATAAGTGCGGCCCTTTGACTCGTGAGGTCACGTGACCCACTCTCAGCTCGATCGTGTTTTGTCGTACGGACACTTTTAAGAATAAAGATATTGTTATAAAACTGCAGATGTTTCCACAAGTACTCTACAAGGGGCCTCTTTATAATAATCTACTTTTTGACATTCAATTAATTATCGGACGAACAAATGCAGTAATGCAGTACCTGCGACATGGTGAAACGCAGCACATAGGGGTTGCGCAGGAGTCACCGTAGTGCTGTATCGACGCCTTCCATCGTTCAATTTCACCATCACCTAATAAATCATAATTCACCCGCTGTTCAAGATATCATAATACTGAGTTTTACATACTTGTGTAAAGTACGTTTCCACTAGTCTTCTGTTCCAGTCCTGTTCCTGACAATAATACAGCCAATACACAACGTACCATTTAAGAGTGCATGAAAAAAATTACACTATGTTTTGTTTGTTCACCTTTCCTCTCTTGAGGAACACGGTGAGAGTGCGTCCACGTTGATCTCTCTTGTGCAAGAGAAGGCCGGTTTGCTTTCTGGGCCAAAACTCGAACGCCAGGTCAAAGGTAGAACCAGAGATAAGATACTTTTCTGTACACAAAAAAAAACATTTCTTAACTTTGTTTCATTGGGCAGTTTTCTCTGTCACTATACACACATAGACAAATAAACATGTATGTATCAAAAGAACTACATATATACGAAATCCAAACCTAAGACCACATGTGCACCATCTCCAGCAAAATATGCCCCAGTGACAGCTGTCCCCTTAAAACAGGGTGCAGAACCAAAATTGACAGCTGGTTCCGAAAGGAAAACTTTGGAAAACTGGAAGTCACGGATACATCCAATCACGCTTTTCTGAGGCGGAGTTTTTCCCTGCCAAGAGAAATGTCCTTTTTAACAAAACAGTCCTGATACGATATACTAGCTTGTTAACAAATGCAATTAAAGTAATCTCTGTGTTTTAAAGTAGGGTAGAACAGTATTTTTTAAAACCAAACAATGACATCATCTTTATGTTAGCTGTTGTAATAAACATATACAGTCTTACGTGTGTTTTGTGGAGGCTATGCAGATGTCCACGTCCCACATAGACAGGAGACTGAAGATCATAAGTGAACCCTTTTAAGAATCGCCCGTCGTGTGTTTGAACACCATCCACAGCCAGACTAAAGCTGTGTTTCCTTAAACCGAACTTGATCTGTGCACACGGCAATCAAACACGTTAATTCAAAGTTGAGATTTTGCACAGTTGATTTGCACAGTTACTGGAACACACCACACAGCTTTCCACAGTAAGTTGTCTACATACATTGTGCCAGCCCCCGTTGTTGACCTTCTGTGAGGAGATGATTTTTTCTCCCCCCACAGAGAGCTGAACTTTGCCGTTGGTTAGGTGCAAGATCACAAGAGGTTCGCCCTGTTTCCCACCGATGTGAATAAGAAGCCCATTAGATGATTTGGTTTGGACATCCAGAGAGAACTGGGGCCTGTTGACATAGGTTTCTTATTAAAGAAAGGATGTAGATTCAAAGCCATTGTAACAGTGCTAAAAATAAATAATGATTTTAAAATAACCTGTTGTTGAGTCCTTTTAAATCTATTTTAAACTGCAACTGGCTGTTGAAACCAAGGTGGTAGGTGCGTTTTGCATATCTTGGCTTCGCGCAGCCTTGTGTAGATAATATCTGTTAAAATCAAATCAACAACATGTTTGGCTAATAATTGTCACATTTTCAGTTGTGTATTTGTTCAATGATGTAAATTCAACGCGGAAAAATTGCACAAAGTTATTCTTATTTATGCTTCGTTGTTAGATATTGAGATCGTGTACTTTCTCATACGTACGCATTTGGAGCACCCTACATTAAACAAACGCGAAGATACGTAAAGTGCGCAAAATAAATCGCGAGGAAGCGCCTCCCGGAACATCCTTATATGGTGTTAACGAAAAAGAGGTTTTCACTCACGTTAACGAAAAAGGTTCTCGTGAACGCGCCCAAATTCGCCTGAAGTACAAAAACACGAACGACGATTTTATTTCTTTCCGTTTTCACACCAAACTATCTAATGGTTTGAGATAACTTGGGATATCAAACCACGCAGCGTATTAAACATATTTTATGGTATATTAATCGACATTTATTGTCCTCCGCGGATGACAGACGTTTGCAGCGAGCGATATGAGGTAAAGATCACAAAATATATGCCATTGAACAAACTCTTTTCTCAATTGCTCCTGCAAAGCAAAGATGATTTATTATTCTGCCATTTTCTCATAATTAAAATGCTTTGATATGCATATTTTGATACTTTGATATGCAAGTATTAATGTTTGCAAAGAAGACTGGGATATGACGAAAAAATAAGAGTGTAAATACTTTATCTTTAGGTGTCGGATTTGTTTTAAGTAATCTTGGTGCACTTTCATTATAAAGCTTTTTTTTGGTGATTTTGTGAAATACCAAATCAGTGTCAGGTGTAACTTGGGCATGTCTTGCTGTCTTCCTAGTGATGTCCAGAGGGGGGCGCTCTGCTTTACAGAAACCCAGAGACACGTTTCCTCCTTGGTTGAAAGCACTGAGGTCCGCTGGGATGTAGTCGCTCTGTAGACTAGACCATTATGCCTTTTTGAGTGGCATATATCTGTTATACATTATTTACTGCATCATGATGTCATAGGCTAGCATAATTGTGCAAACGCATGCATCAATACGTGTAAAAGATTACTTCCTACCTCTGTATGTACAAGTTCCTCATACAGCCCTTAAAGAGCTCTGCCCCTATAATAACTTCGTCTGCTGGGTGTAACATGGGTCTGGCTGCTATCTCTGGATCTCTCGTGTTGGTGTTGTCGACTGCGTTGACATTTAACTGCATCCTGCAAAAAATGGTTAACAGGGAACGTTCTCAGAACGTTAGCTAATGTTCTGTAAAGTTCTCAAAAGCTAAAACGTTTGGTCAGTAACTTTAGTAGAACTCTTAACATTATATGTCATATAAGTTGTTAGTGTATCGTTTTAAAAAGTTACCGGATTAAAAAATGTTTGCGCAGCGTTCTCATAAACAAGCAATCATGTTAATACAATGTTAATACAATCCTTCTTAATAACTTTCAAAATAATTTTTTTTAATGTTTCTGTTTTATCTTGAAGGAAACGTTCTTACAACCTAAAATAGTTATAAATAAGAATTTTAGAAAATGGCCTTGTAAATAAGTTTAAATCCATCCACTAGTACATTTTCTTACCCTGTGCTGTTTTTGAAGGCGGTCACATAGTGCCACTTTCCAATTTCATACTTGTTTTTGGATTTTAAAGTGTCTTTGCTGTCACTCATTTGGACATAGCCATCAGCTAAAGACAGGATAACTGTATTTTTCTGCAGACGAGCAAAATAACGATACATTTTTAATTTCAGTTACTTGTATTTAAGTTAATTATATCATTTGTGTGCATTTTTTCATTGTGTACATTTTTTAACCTACCATCGTAGACTAATTTGTGTATGACAAAGACATACCGTACGTATTTCATTATGTTATTGTAGGACTAGCTGGATGGAGCAATGAACTAACCATTCCACCTGTCTGTATTAGGATAACATTTTCCTCGAAAGTCTTAAATCCAAATGAAACCATCGTTTCTGAGTCTGTATCTTTAACGGCAGGTGGAACAGACAGAACACCCCCCAGTTCAAAAGTGGCCTCTCGGATACCCTAAAAACAACCAGAGAAAAGGCAGGATAAATAAAAAAAGATTTTATGTACTATTTAAATACTTTTTAAATAATTCAGATTTTCTTACCAGTAAAGGATTTGGACAACCCGGGACAACTCCAACTTGTTCTGTAAAAACAGCAGCGATATCTACCTGCACTTTATCCACGCACCCTTTAAGTGACGGAAGAACAATGGTATATCTGTGCGGAGAGAAGTGAGGTAAAAATTAGTATTAACTCAAGGACTCGTTGTTTTTTGGTATTTGCTCTGCTATGTAGCTATAATCACTAAAACCAAAATAGTAAAAAGAGTAAAAAATACTTTTCTCGGACTGCGGTTGGCACGCCTCCGATATACGCCTCTTTAAAGAAACCCTTCACATATCCGAGATAAATGTTGACCAGAGATTCTGTAATCTGTATTGCCGTGTTTTCTTCATTCAGAATCAGTTTGAAGTCGGTCTAAAGTGATGAATTACATTTTTACTAGCTTAACAAACAGTTTGTGTGTGAAGCAAAACTCTTAATTTGGGTTTAAGAAAATTGGGTTTAAGTTTAAAAAAACTTACATGGGGAAATACTTTAACTTTGGCCCTTTCGTAAATTATTTTGCCATTCTTTGCACCCTGCAATACAATATAGCCTTGTTCCACTGTGACAAAGTAGTAGGAACTCTGTAAACATAAAATAAATATATTAATTGAATGGTTTTGAAAATTACATCGTATTTAAAACACGTGAACTGAACACAACTCAAAACGTCAAAATTTGATATTGTTGCTGTTTACCTCGTTTGCCATGTAAAACACAACGGCGTCCATCTGATGACTCAGAACAGAGAACTTAATAACTGTGTTTCTGCTGAGTACATCAACTTTTCCGTAACCTGTACCGTCAAAATAATTTCCGGATTTCAGAACATTTCCCCTGGAAAGGGAAAATAGGAACAATGGTTTAATATATATTTAGCCACAAACATGCGCGTATTCATCAGTTTCGCCGACGATTTTTGGGCGGCATACCAATTCGTACATTGAGAAACTTGGTCATGTACCTGAGACATTTGTCATTGCTTGTGATTTTGACGGCACGCTGAAAGTTGTATAAGCCGAGGATGCGATCATTTAGTGAGGAAAACTCAATACAGCCCTTGTAACCAGGGTAACGAAGCTCCGCTGGGGGCTGGTAAATCAAAATAGAAAAATATCGAGGGAGAAAAGGTGTTATTTTGTCTTAAAGGGATAGTTCTTCCAAAAATTAATATTGTTGTTTGAAACCCATGTACTTTTCAAGTGGAGTGAGTTTGAGTGGTCCGTTTGCCATTAGTACTGAATCCAAACTCACTCCATTTGGAAAATATCTTCAAAAACAAGAATTATTTTTGAAATGCTGTTTGGTTATGCTAGTGGTGTTTACACACTCTAGACACAGCTGTAATTTTGGACATCGAGCTAAATATCCCCATATGTGTCCGTATTGGCTGAACTAATCCTTTAAAATACAATATTGGAAGTCTGTGTTGAACTTAGTATATATACTGACATATAATTTATGTGTTAGGTACTTATTTATCCCTATAAGAACTGGGAAGTTATAGAATGCAGGAAGAGTGAGACATATAGAACTGTATAGGACCATATATAGAATGTACAGTATATAGAATGGTATAGAATGTTATGTTAATTTTGGGTGGAAACTGTTTACTCATAAGAAATGTAAGATGACTGAACTTGTAGTTGATTGTATTGTTTGCATTTACCGTAAAATTGCTCGGGTATCCGCCCACATATAAAACAACATCATTTGGATCCAGATCAAGTAATCCAACCATGGTTTGAGCCTGATTAGTCATGGGAGGTAGTTCTAAAGGTTCGGATGAAGTGAAGGTCTTTGTAAATAACACCTGCGCATCTTGATAAACTCTGATTGGGAAACAAAGAGAAACACACTATCTAGTGTAACTGTAATATGGAGAAATGACACGCAGCCTAGGTAGTCAGTTACATGGCCGTTACCTGCGGAAATCCACCCTGTCCATGAAGGCTCTGTCGTTGCTGGACTTTGTGATCTCACTGGTCTCGATTTCATGGACAATCCCACCCAGTTTGTAGATGCAAAACAGCACGCCATTCCTCACAACCAGGCCGATGTAATCCTCAAATGTCTGTTGGTCAACAAGAAAACAACAATTTAGAAGCCAACGTCTCTGACAGTTGAATCTGCAAGATTAACCCCCCTCAGAAAAGCAACAAGAGCACCCTCACATGTTTATTTCCAAGGTAAAGTACAAACGAGTTGTCGCCTTCGCCCGCCTGTCGGCGCCGTCGTCTTCCATCTCCTCGACCTTTTGGTCGGTGCAGCGTGAGATTAAGAGCCGTGAAAGCTCGGAGGTCCTCCATGTCTTTGGGAGGTCGGAGTTCAATGTGAGCATCTCCAGAGAACAGGATTGGTCCTCTGACCTAGGAATGCAGAAAAGAAGCAAGATGGTAATCAAACAATAACAAGCTTGGAGACACATCTCCGATGCCCTGAAGAGCACTCACTCTGTTGGCCATATCTCTGGTCTTTTCGATAAGCTCTTTGATTCTTTGGATACTGCTGGACATGTTGGCTGGAACGGGTATGTGTGCGCTTTGATTTTCCACTTCTCTGAGTTTATCCATGAGGGAAGGGAATGACAGATCCAGTTCTGTCACTGTCAAGAAACACAGTAGGAGTCAGCGAGATGCTCCTCAGGATTAAAAAAAACCTGTTTATGGTCCATGCTGAAAGGAACATAGAAATTACGTGGGTGGTTCAAAAACATCTTGGAATGTTCTATGAATTGAGAATTCGTAATGTTCTTCTTAGTTTTAGAGGACTAAACTCCAGCTGTAGAGCACTAAACCCCAGCTGTAGAGGACTAAACCCCAGCTGCAGAGGACTAAACCCCAGCTCTAGAGGACTAAACTCCAGCTGTAGAGGACTAAACCCCACCTCTAAAGGACTAAACTCATGGTCTGTATAAGAGGTCCGGAAACAAAGTTTTAATAGTGGTTTAAAAACAGACCATGTTTAATTCTGTAGAATTACAAGACCGCATCAGTTTAATTGTGGGACTCACATGTTTTGTTGACATCATCCAGGATGTTGTTCAGGTTCGAGTCGTGAGAAGGAATGCTGGTTTTGTTGAGTTCCTCACTGATGTTCTGTAGTCTCACTAAGGCATCATTGACTGTTCCATTGACATTAGAAGCCTCTTCTTTGGTTTGGTTAATGAGGGCCCCAATATCATCTAAATAAAATAACCATCCAATGAGTTTTATCAGACGAATCTGGAATGCTTTTGGTTTTGTGAATTGGACTTGGCTAATGTTTCAACAGAAGGGTAGAATGTAGCTCTGAGCCGCTAACTCTCATTGGTTATTGCTTATTTGCATAACGCTAGCTTCTGTTCAGCTTTGTTGCAATGCAGTTATTGACACAGATCAGCCGAACAAATGGACGTTCTCACCCCTCCTAATATTGCTCAGTTTCCCAACCTCGTCTTGCAGGGCTTGTCGCAGCAGGCTCTGTTTATCTCCTGCCTGCTGGATCAGGTTTTCATAAGCATCAGATTTCTGAGTGACATCTGTAAAAGAGTTTCATTATGTTGTTGTACAGTCGGTTTACACAGAGCGGGCCATGCTGTATAATAAAACTAATAAATACAAAGAGTAAAAAATGAGAACCTTGTAGCTCTTTCTCTGCATCTTTTGCGTCCAGTTGCAGAGTATTTGCCAGATTCTTCGAATCACTGGCTTTCTTTTGTAGATCTTGTCCTTGTACGTTCTGGAAAAAAACAACAAACAATTCAAAAATAGAAAAATGGTTATGTTTTTGTCGACATGTAATTACGCTTAGAGCGTAACCAATCACAAGCCTCGCTTTTGAATTCTAGAACTCGTGATTGGTTGCCCTACATGCCTGTCATACCTCAAGAGCCCGGTCCGCTGCCTCTTTGGACCGATTGGCTGCAGCCTCCGCCGCTCTTATGGCGTCGGTGACATCAGTAAACGCTTTGATGGTTTCGATTGCGCGATGAACAGCGGATGAGTTGGTGACCTTCAGTATGGCCCTGAAAAACACGTACACTCTTTAACGCACATTTTATCCAGTTTTTTCCATCAAACCATTTGAATCAATGCTGAATCATGCACAGTGAGACCAGGAATGTGTATGATTAAAGTAAACAGGGTGGATTGACTTAATTCCAGATTGACTTATGCAAATAATGCGACGCTTGTTCATGATAAGCATGTTTGGTTTAGCTAGCTTGCGACTGGACTCGCGTACATTTGAAAGTCCATGGCCAGGTTCATGAGATCTTGAGCGTGCTCCTCAGCCCGTCGGACAATTGCCTCCTTTGATGTGACTTTGGAGAGCAGGTTGAGTTTTCCGTTTATGCTGTTTTTTGCCCCGTCGACTTGAGCTAGAAGTTGTGACATTTCCTGATGTAGAACGAAAGGCAAGAAATCATACCGACAAACTTTGTCCAGAAGAACGCGAGATGAATTGACCCAAATGTGTCACCTCTGTTAAGTCCTTCATCATGTTCTGAAGGCCTGACGTGTCCCTCAGTATCGTTCTGGTGACGTTCACGTTGTCCGCGATGTTTCCACGCTCTTTCTCCAGTATTTTTAAATAGTTCTGATGAACGAACATACAATGATGTCAGTTGGAAGACGTTGCCTATAGATGTAATGTATATTTTGAGTTTAAAAGTTTTTTTTAAATGCCATTTAAATGTGTTTAAAATGCTATTAATAAACAAATACTTTTATTTCAATGATTAGATTCAATGATTATCTAAACGTAGCTTTGTGGATGTAATTATTACATATATGTAGAAAACGCATTTATAAAAACACGTTTTTTACATGGACAAATAGTCACACTGCCACCGTCTAATAATAACTGTTAACTATTATTATCGACTTACCAAAATCTTTTCCAGTTGTGCCTCGTTCTCTTTGTTTACGTCATTGGCTTTAATCACATCAAGATCTGCGTCTATAAGAGCCTCTTGCATGTCTCTAAGACCAGCGGCCAAATCCATCAGATTCTGTCCAATACCATCAGCGGCAATCACAGATCTGTTCACCGGAACCATCAGGTCCCTCACGATGAGGTCCAAAACTGCACAAGATAAAAACAATGTCGTTAAGAACATTTAGGAACTAGCTAACTACTAGCTAAACAATTTTGATCTCTTCCAGGACCAACAAAATATGTTCAAGGAGCACGTTCATGTCGTAAATTTTGTCATGGGTTAGAAGTACGACGTACGTGTTTTGGCTTTTCGCAGCTCTTCAGCAGCAAGTTCCCTCTGAACCCTGCAGCTCTGTCTTCTCATGTCCTCCAGCATTCGTCTGGCTTCTTTTAACATCCTGGTGACCACCTCAGTGTCTCCACCTGTGTGGTTCGACTGCTTCAGCTGGTCCAGGAACTCTACATGAGATAAAGATGACGAGTTCACCTTGTGGGACAAGTGAACTTCTCTTGACCTTAGTCAGATTCTGATTGCCAGACCGAAACATCAGTTAAGATATCGTTTTAAAAAGTTATTAGAGACGGACATGAAAAATCCCAACTGGATCGAAGGGCTTTACCGTATATTTTTCGTAAGAGTTTCACACTTTCAGAACGCAGATCATCTGCCTTTTGATATGTTTTGTCAACAGCCTTCAGCAGCTGAACTGCGGAGCAGGAAGCCTGAATCGCCTGTACAGCATGAACACAAATGTTGTGTACGTTCACATCAGGTAAATTTCTAATTTTAGGAGAATTCATCATATCTTAGAATTTGACGTTATAACTGACATCATCGCAGCTATATAATTCTATAACCAACAGTCCCAAAATATGTAAACAATACCTTGTCGTTCAAAACGGTAAGATCGTCTTTGATGCTTTCGATATCGGACTGAAATTCCGTCACCTTCAGTTTGTGCGCGTAGACAGATTCTGTGTACTTATCGGCCAAGACCTAAAATAAAGTCCATTATTAATAAGCAACATGCTAAGCACAATATTTCATGTTTCCGTGATATTCTAAAGATATTTATGTCTGTTGATGTTGCGGGACGGTTTTTTAGGACCTTTATACCAGCAATGGCGTCTTCGAGTTTTTTTAAAGCAGCGACTGAAGCAGCATTCATACTAAGAGGCTCCAGCTGATTCCTCAGTGAGAGGAGCTCGGGGTCCATTACCTCCAGATCATTCAGTAACGTGACCACACAGTCATCACACTCTGCAGGTAAAAGGCTGGAGTTAGTGAGTTCGAGTGGAGTTTGAGTGACATTATGGAATATATATGCATATTGTACAATGTATAGATCAACGTGGAATCAAACCTAAGCATATGTCAGTGTCTGGGTCGTCGGCTTCATAACAATCTATGAAAACAAAGACATAATGATGAGGTGCTGTTATTATATATAGGTTATTATATATATAGGTTTAATTTGACAGTAAATCAGGCTGTATGAGAGGTTGCTTACCGCCTGTTATTGGGTCACATACGTAAGCAGGTTCGCAGGCACACGGTTGACAGCTTCCTTTTTCGGCTAAAGGGTTGCCATAGTAACCAAGCGCACACCTAAAAGATCAGGTGAAACATTACAAACATCAAATGAATGAAAAGCTTAAAATGGTTTAAAAATACCAACTTAAATTTTTTTTTAAATCTATTAACTTAATAACAATAATTTTATTTAAAGATAATTTCTAAACGTACTACCATGCAAAAGTAGACAATTTATCACTGACGCTAAAGCAAAAGATTTTTTTTTTTCATAGAAGCATTTAATGGCAAAACAAAATATCTTTGTACTGTACTGTAAATACTGTACTTTAAAACCACACGCACCTCTCACATCGAGTTCCAGAGTAACCGGGTTTACACAGACACTCGAACTCATCTCTAACCCTCAGACATCCAAGAGCAAAACTGTACAAACAAACATTACACAAGCAACAATCTCAAACAGCCTTCATTTACATTTCGGGCTTCATTAACGATAAAAGATTATCAAAGATTCATGTTTGTATGTACTGTATTTGTATGTGCGGATGTGAGACTGTGTGTGTGTGTGTGTGTGTGTGTGTGTGTGAGACACGTGATGACATCACACCTGTTCGATGGTTCTGTGAAGGGGCACGGACACACATTGCAGGTTCTCGAAGCGGCGTTACCATAGTAACCTTCCACACAGTGTTCACAATGGTTGCCTGCTGTGTTAAACTGGCAGTTCTGTATAAAACGACAACACTTCTGTTTCTAGTTCTCTGTTCTTATAAATAAACAACCGATACAGAAAAAAACATGCCAAGCTGATGCAAAATGAAGTGTAAAAATAATCTCGTACCAGACATTTTCCTGTATGCGGGTCACACTCGTCAGACAGACCGTTGCAGTTGCACGGCACGCACAGTCCCTTATACGGTCCTTCTCTTTCCCTATAGTGACCACGATGGCAGTCCTATAATATGAGCGTACATGTTTAGCATATACAGTATATGCTTGCGCGTACATGTTGGCATGCCCTACAGAAGTATGTGAGCAATGTGTTGAAAAAACACACACTGGTTTTGAGTAAATGATTTGCTATTTGTGATGTCTATATCTGAATACGTCCTCATAGCAAAAATACCCAGCATGAACCTGCGACAAATATCTGCGGACAGATTTTTAAACAGGTGAGGTGATGATATACAGCTGACAAATACAAAGAAATTGGTAAACAAATAAAACATTGGTATCTCAAGTCTGACTGTTATCTGAAAACGGAGCTGAATCAGATTGAAGGTGTTTTATAGTCTCTGCATGTGTGGATGACTGTCAGGTTTGGATGGTTTGGAGCTACTGTAGGAATCTGAACTTTGACCCTGCAGGCATTACTTCACAAACCCTCACCAAATATAAAACAAAACGCATTTTTTTACACCGCACGTGTTTACTTTGGCTGCAGGCCATCGGCGTGCACTCGTTTAAAATCTTTCATCTAACATACCTAAAGCAAAACATGTTTTAACCTGTTAGATTTGGGTCTGATGGATCTACAAACATTGCGTACGTTTACTCGACTGCTTGTAATCGCTCTGTCATTTTTAAAAATGATGATAAGCCAACCTGATACAGTATGACTGTTTACCCAAGACGCGTTCTTGCGCTTCGTCTGTGTTTTTAATTGTTTGTCTGTTTACAGATGCGTCAGCCGAATGTCCTTGGTATTTGTTTCACATATATTCGGAGCTTTGTGGCGTTACGTTGTGGCTTTAGGATGGTGTGATGTCTCCAGCATTTGAAGAGGCATCATTCATCCAAATCTTGCTGTTTTTGAACTCAAGATCTTAGAAGTTCGTCTAGTTCCTTACCTTATAAAAACGCAACAATCTACAAGTTTGTAGCTACAACAACATCTTACCTTAAGGTGTGAGGATTCACAGTACTTTCTAGAAAGATGATGTCTCGGTTCTTCACCAGAGTTTCTGACTTGAAGATCGTTATCCGACCACGGCTTCTCCTCTGCAGAAGCCCAGAGATCCACAAAAAGCAGCACCAGGATTCCAGTCCACACCATGCAGAAGTGATCCATCATACTTTACAAACACCCAGCGTCCCCTCTGATGCTCCCCGAGTCTAAATCTAGTTCTATCAGCATTCACTAGAAGGAGATCTCAGTCATCTAGAAGTTTGCATATCATTTACCGCCGAGCTACAAGGAGAGATCTTCTAACTTCATGCGCTCTCAGACTTCCTAAGTGTGGCCTTCATGCTTGACAAAGTTCAGAAAAATATGTTTTCTTCCTGTTCCACCCCTCGGCTGTGTGATAGCTGTGTGTACAGAGGAGAGGCAGGGCTGAGGTTTCTCTCCCGATTCCACCAATAGGAACGTCCGAAAATATCTGTGACCTGAGAACTTAATCAATCATTGACCTCTTTCATGTCCCAGCCCTTCTTGATGAGCTCATTCAAGGTTGAGATCTCGGTTCCTGATATATCCTCGTAAGTAATCATGGAACTGTTTGTCAAATGTAACGTCAATTATTTTGACAAGGGTAGCCATTGCTTACTGTTATTCTAAATACGGTAAGGTGTAGCAACGGAAATATTATTTTGAAGGGATTATGTTTTAAGTTATTTTTAAAACATTATATTTTGATGGTATAGTTCTATTTCATTTCTTAATAACAGCAACATCAGTTTATGCTTATTATTAGTCTGCCGTATTTTTTAATAAATAAATTTGGTTGATGTTTTATTTTAATAATTTTACACCTTTTGGTTTTTTGTCAATGGTTGAGTGGATTCAACGTGTGAAAGGCACCAAACGGATACGGTTTCCGCAACACTGCGCAACAATGTCAAACCAAACCGGCTGTTGACGGTACAGGCTCACCAACCCTCTTAAAGAAGACACAACATTTAACCGCATGACCTTGTCTCCATTAGAAGTCTATTGTGGGAACTGAAGTATCAAGGTGTCAAAACACACCTGGGTATGCGGCGCAGTTTGCACAGTGGGAGAGGCTGCGTTAGAATGCGATAAAACGTCTTAACCCGCGCGCAGGGAATGCGTGAACCGATGCAAATGTGTGTATCACAAATCTACTGTAAAAGACGCCAAATGCGTAAATGTCAAATCCACCAAAAATTACAAACGCAAAGCTCAGATTTTATTGGTTTTTAATTTGGTAAATGTTTGGTGTCATTCACATCACAGGATATAGAGCATAGCTGGTGATCCCACAACTGTTTTTTCCGTTCCGGATCATTCGCATGTAGCCGCCTTCTCCCCATCCTGTCCCCCAGCTGAGGATAAACAGGGAAAAACACAAAGATCTGTCAGATATCTGTACCACGAGAAGAGATATAGAGGGAAAGTGTTTCTGTGCCCTCCATTAAAGCAGGGCAGGTTCTCACCTGTTTTTGATGATCCAGTAATCTTTGCCTTCCTCTGACCCATAACCAACCAGTAGAACCGCATGATTCAGGTTGTTAGGATTACAGTTACTCTCCTTATAGATCCCTGTTGTAAAAATAAGATCTTTTCATCTAAATGACAAATATTTTATTGATCTGTCAATCGTTTGCACAGACAGACAGACAGACAGATCTATTTGTTTACCTGAGCTGTAGAAAAGAAAGCTCGGGTTATCCGCATCTATGGCGACCGTGATTGGACCGACGGTTGCCACGGCGTCAGCCAGCGCCTGCTCATCTCCAGCTGGGACGAACCTGTAATCACTGATTCTGGCCACAACCAAACTGCTGTCATAGAAACAGGGCTGTGAGTCCTGAGAAACACACAAACATAAAACAGCACATTGTTCTAATAATACATGTGGATCAATACATACATATTTAATTAGGAATAATCACTGATAAAACGTCACTCACCACTGAGGTATAGGGGTAAGTGTCAGAACTCTGCAGGCCTCTCTTCACCACGTAATCATACGCGTTTGCCATCCAGGCTCCGTTACACCCATACGTTCCGTACGACTTCGAACAGTCCAGAAGATTCTGCTCACTCAGTGACACTAACTGCCCGGTTCTCTTAAATATCTGTCCCTCAATGGCCCCCGTAGTGCTGAAGGCCCAGCACGACCCACAGTACCCCTAAGGAAAACATTCAGACAACGTTCACGTAACATACAAATTTAACATCTGCTAAATGCTTATACGGATGTTCAGCGGTGTAAAAACAACACTTAGAGAAATGACATCACACCAGAAAAGATTTTTGTAGCTTCATTGGTAATTGGCATAGTGCAAGCAACGGGTCATGGGTTCGAATCCCAGGAAATGCACTGTAAATCATCTTTTACGTCACTGTTGCCTGGTGCATATACTGTACGTATGCACAGAATAAGAAAAACAGGCAATAATGAGGAGAAAGGACAATGAAAGTAAAATAAAAATACATCCAACCTGGTCTTTAACTTCAGTCACATATCCCAGCGCTCTGTAGTCCACACTGTTCAATCCCAACCTTCTGGCGCTGGAACGAAGCGTCCGAGCTGACACAACCTTACCTTTCCTATTTATCTGCCCGTGTACAGGGGCACCCAATAAACGTTTATACTCCAGCTGAGTCTGCAGATTACAATTAACAACTGATGACATTAAATTGTATGTGTATATGATACAATGTATAGTATAATGCAATGTAAGTAGCTTTGGATAAAAGCGTCTGCCAGATGCATAAATGTAAATGTAAGTTATACAATCTGATATGTCCTTTATCTGTCACTATATATATATATATATATATATATATATATATATTTACATATATTTATAGACATAATATATGACATACATGGTATTTATATGTTGTATATTACCTTTTTACCTGTTGTAAAAATATTTTATCAGGTAACCAAAAATATACGCTCAATCTGCTAACATCAAAATGAAGTTTTTTTAAAATTCAAATACAATATAAATAGGTTTTAATACGACTGACTCAGCCTGACTACAATATTACACCAACCAAAGTCATTTTAAGGTTTGCGTCTGGAGAAAACTAAAGATAACTTACGCACATTTCCACTTTTAACAGTGTGTACAGCCATTTATGTCTGAATTACCTTATTTTTACCTCTTATTATTAATGTCTGCTGTAGTTGATTGTGGATGTTCTGTGTCCGCTATTGTTCTACTTACAAGATCTCCATATTTGTTCATGGCCATCGTAAATGACGACAGGCCAAATCTGAAATCTTCATTGTTTGTCTCGATCATTCTCATGTTGGTCTCCCAGATGACTTTTCTCTGAACATCATCGCTCTAGAGTTAAGAAAATAACAAAGCACCTGTTACCGTACACATTCAAATGCAGTGATTGTTTAAAACAATATCAGGGAAATTTAGGAAAAAAATATTTTATTTAATTTATACCTTTAATGACGTAATAACGTGCGTATAACTCACCTCTTCATCGTAGGACACTTCATTGTGTCTTTTCCACAGTGTCCAGTCTGAGACCACCTCTTCTTCTGAATCTGATGCCACCTTCAGAGGTCCCCACAGGAGCAGCACAAACGCTGCTGCTCTGCCAAACAGCGCCACCTGGTGTGCTGGATGCATGTTTCTCCAGAGACAAGTTGAAATTATTGTTTTGGGTGAGCTGAAAGTTTGTGAGCATTAAAATATAGAATTAAAAAAGCAGGACTGTCAAACATTCCGACTTCAGAAACAGACAGTATTTGTTTTTAAAAATGTCAAATAAGAATTTGACCTCTACATTATAAAACAAACTTTCAGCATGACGTAAGTTATCTGTATAATATACTCAAAACAAATGATGTTTATAATATAATAAACAGTCGTTTATAATACATAAACTGAAACAGTTCTTTCTGAACTTACCGAACTTAAAACTGTGTGGAAACAGGATGTCTGTGATTTGATTCGAACCGCAGCAGGTTTTTTGTGTTATATACCATCACACAGAAGGTGTGTCCACATGCTATACTGTGTCATTCTGAGAGAGGAAGACCATAATTAACACTTAATAAAACCTGACCAACAAATCACCCGGTATCGCATCATGTGACGCCCTTCCATTTTTTTTGTTACTTATTTTTTGAACACCTTACTGGTTGTAATTCCAGACAGCCAATCAGATTTTAGATTAGGCTTATGCTAAATGCTAATGTTACAGTTTGGCTTAGAACTGAGTTAGGTCTTATCTGGTTTATTTGGTTATAGTTAGGTTTAGGTGTAAGGAGTGAGTTATAACTTCATTTCTTTGATGGTAATGTTCCTTACTCTGCAAAAATCAGGATGCGCAGTCTTTCAAATCGGAATGAGTCAGCGGTATTTGAATGAGGGCCTGGAGCTTGTTTTTAATATAATAAATACACGTGTGAAGACTTCATGTCCACAAAGTATAGACTGTCCCACACCAAAGTCTTTATTATGGAGTTAATGGTGGTTGTGGACTGCTGAGTCACACCTTGTCAGAACCTGAGGTCATGTCGTCATAATATACACCTGTCATTACCTTTCAGCTCGCCTCATATTTTGACTATTATTATATATAAGATATATTCTCTCTGCTCAGATTTTGCCCTTTCATAGCTCAGAAACAGATTTCTAAGTTATGAGACACTTACAGTTTCAGCTTTTCCCTCTTGAAATTATTCTGGAGAAATACGATTAAATGTGACAGTTGTTGTCATGCAGTACACACGACTGTACAGTAATCCGTACGGCATACACCAAATTGTGGCGGTGTGAGAATTTGATGAGACACTTTTGAGTTCATACTAAAAAATCTTCCATCTTTGGTGGCAGAAATAAGTTTAAGATTAGAGAAGATTACTACAGTACGTCTTTTTCTCAGAAGAAATATCAGACGAGATCATTATGTCCAAGAGAAACAAATGAGATATTATAGACATTTATTAGCAGGATGGAATATTTGTATGGAGACGTATAATATTTTAACTCGTTTATGTGTAATATTGTCAATTTAAATACTAAGGCCAATCGTGTGTGTGCGCGCTTGTTTTTACACCACTGTGCCACACTCTACCACATGTCCTCACGAGGATGGTGAAAGTCACACACACATACATTGTGGGGGCAAGCCAGCGCTTCCCACGAGGGAAACTAATTATGAAACATAATGAATAATACTTTTTATAAAATGTAAAAAGCAGAAAGGTTTCCGTGAGGGTTAGGGGATAGAATATACAGTTTGTACAGTATAAAAGTCATTATGTCTATGGAAATTTCCCATAAGGCATATAAGACAGAGAGAGAGAGAGACAGACAGTGAGGGCGGGGGTTTGGGGGGGGGTGATGTTAGGGAATTCGCTCTTGATGCAATAGCTGTGGTTCATCTGCCGTGTGGCCTCATGCCCTGCCGCTCGTTGCGGTAAACAAGCCCGTATGTTCCTTCATTCGGACCTGCGCTCCGGCAGACACCCGCATTACGGATGAATGGGCGCTGCGGACGGACGTTATAAAGCAGACAGTGCGACCAAACAACATGAATCGGGACTGATTTCCTAGCATGTCTTTCAAGGTAAACGTATAAATACTCACAACACCAAAAACCGATTGCAACGCTATGCAAATGTTACATAAACGTCCAATTGTTTTTAGAGACATTTCTATTACGTCACGTGCACTCGCGCGTCTTCGCAGCCTCCTGACCGTGTGCCCGGCTAGCAGCGAACGTTCTGAGAACGCTGGCTGACGTTCTTGCAACCCAAAATTGTTAGCTGGGTGTACGCCCATCCCGACCTGACATAAATGTCACCATGGTGACCGTGGTTTCGTCCGTAATGTGATAGTTAACCTACGCTATGAAAGTTCTTGCTTCGCTGTCACATTATGACAGTAACAAGGGCTGTCTTTAGCATTTGGAGGCTGCACAGTTTAAATGTGCTAAAAATAGATTGTATGCAATTCTGTATTTTATATTTTCCTCATTATCCGAAACACATTAATGTGTGTATTGTACATTTCATCCACACGTCACGGGTTGTTTTTGCGTAAGATTGCATGCGTGTGTTTTGTTTCGGTATGTTTGTCTGTGACTGACTGCCCGTGTGTTTGTTGATGTCTGACAGAAGGAGACTCCGCTAGCCAATGCCGTGTTCTGGGCCGCCAGGAACGGAAACCTGGCTTTGCTTCAGCTGTTGTTGAACAGCGGCCGAGTGGATGTGGACTGTAAAGATGGCGTATGCACACGTCTTCCTCACGCATGTTTTGGATACAATATTCTCTGTATAGCTCATTCTTGATCTATAGGAAACGACTGTTGTGCAAAATAATGCATTGCTTCCCAGCTAACTGTTTTAGGTTGTAAGAACATTTTTTTAACGTTTTAATGTAAAAAATATATTTTGAATGTTCTAGGAACGTTCAAAACGTCAGTTTTTCAGACGTTATATTAACGTTATTGAGAATGTTATTTAAACCTTTTCTTTTAAAACGTTCCACTAACAACTTAGGAATGACGTTTTTGATACGTATGAGATATAAATAGCGTTAAAAAAACGTTTTACTAACGTTATTGCCAGAACGTTTCTTGATCACTTTGAGAGAATGTTTTAGAGAACGTTAGCCAATGTTCTGAGAACGTTCCCTGTTAGCTGGGTTACGTAGTCATGTTGCGTCACAGACTGATCATTGGTGTGTTGTAACAGTACGGAACCACAGCGTTGATGGTGGCGTCATACGGAGGTCATCATGAGTGCGTCCGCGAGCTCATCATGCAGGGCGCAGATATTAACCTGCAGAGAGAGGTACAAATGACGTGTGTTTTATATTTGCATCGTGTTTATTGTATATGATCTTATATCAACTTGTCGTTGTGTTTTTGTGACCGGATAACCGTCCATTATCCTGCTTAGGACCTAGCTACTTTCTGTACCACATAAATAAATAAATAGACATGAAATATTAATTTGAGTTGAAGTTATTTTATGATTTGAAAAGAAAGAGACAACAGAGTGATACAAGAGACACGAGACTAACACAGCTATGTAGAAAGTTGGATAATATAGTATAATATCATAATATACAACATTTTATCCACTGGTATTTCTGTTGGTATCGATATCAGTTCTTGCTAAGCTGCACCAAAGATTATTTCTGTCAGACCTAAATATAAAGAGTGACAGGTTGTGGTAATGATGATGATGAAGATGATGTTGTCATTGTTTCTTCAGACAGGCTCCTCTGCCCTCTTCTTTGCCTCACAACAGGGTCATAATGAAATCGTCAAGCTCCTGTTCGAATTTGGAGCTTCCACTGAGTTCCGCACAAAGGTTTGATGCTCTGTCGGAAGGAGACATTACAAATAAATTAGATATGAACTCAAAAATGTAAAGTTCACTGTTGGTTTCCTGTTGTTTCTTTACCACAGGAGGGTGGTACTGCCCTCTCGGCTGCCTGTCAGCATGGCCACACTAAAGTGGTCGACACTCTCCTGAAGAACGGAGCCAATGTCCACGACCAGCTTATTGTCAGTAAACACACGTCCCCCCCTTGAGCCAGCTGTACTGTTGCTCTTTATAGCTTTATACCCAGCTAACAAGGAACGTTGGCTAACGTTCTATAAAAGTTCTTGCAGTAATGTTAGTCGAACCTTTATTAACATTATATATCATATATCAAAAACGCTATTCTTAAGTTGTTAGTGGAACGTTTAAAAAATGTTTGAGTAATGTTCTTATAACCAAGGAAAATGTTATTACAACATTTAAAAAACTGGACGTTTTGTGAACGTTCCTAGAACTTTCAAAATAACATTTTTGTTACGTAATGAAAACATGGCATAAACGTGCAGAAATCTTACAAACTAAAATTGTTAGCTGGGTATCTGGCAGTGAGCCTCAAAGTTTACTGCTGACTAAGTTAAGAAGTTGCGTCATGTTTTGTATATTAAAATATTTATATAATGGTTTTTCTGGTCCTCATTTTTAGGATGGTGCAACATCCTTATTTCTGGCCTCACAGGAGGGTCATGTGACCATCATTCGCCAGCTTCTGTCATCCGGGGCGAAGGTCAACCAACCACGAGAGGTGGCCGAGCACCTTTGAGTTATATATTTGATTTATATACTGAACACTTTGTTTTTCCCTTTCAGTGCATTGTAGTTTGTGTAGTATCAAGTCATCGACATTGTCGCCACATCATATAAACTAAAACATTCTCTGTTTCTGGGGCAGGACGGTACAACCCCCCTCTGGATGGCGGCCCAAATGGGACACGACGAAGTGGCCAAAGTTCTGCTTCTGCGTGGTGCCGACCGCGATGCAGACCGGAAGGTGTGTTCAGAACTTCCTCAGGTCTTCTTCTCTGTAACTCTACCCGGCGTTGAATCAGACCCGTTCAGCCGGGTGGAAAAAAAGAAGCTCATTAAAACTGCATTAAAATCTTTGACCGGTTAGAAGCTGATTCGATTATCTCTCTCTGTGTCTCTTCTGGCATGTGGGGTGTGTTTCTAATTGAAGGATGGCTCCACAGCTCTCTTCAAAGCTGCACATAAAGGCCACTATAACGTAATTGAGGAGCTGCTCAAGTTCTCCCCCTCTCTCGGCCTTCTGAAGGTACGAAACGCATCATCTGACTTCCTCATTATACATCATCTTGATTCATGAATATTAATTAGGTGACGTTTTGTTCACCCATTGGTCCTTGTTGAAAAGCTAGCGAATGAGCATTAACCACATATAGTTGACCACTCGCTGTGTAGACATTGGTAGAAATGTTAGAGTCATACTGTATGTTCCCTTACATATCTTCTGTGTTTATGTGTGTGTTGAAATTTGATCCAGAACGGTTCCACAGCTCTACACGCGGCCGTCATGGGTGGAGATCCCAAAACAGTCTCGCTTTTGCTGAAGGCAAATGCCAATCCAGCTTTACCTAACAAGGTTAGTTAGTATCATCGAGTTAGCTACACGCCGTTAATAGTCCCCAACTGCTGTAAACTTAAAAGGGTCGAAGTGATTTTGACAAGAAGGTCCTGGAACAATATCACTGCCCCAACCTAAACCCTAATTCTCATACTTCAATCTGATTGGCTGATAGAAATATTAGCCCAGGACCAACAACGACGTTTGTCACGTCATGTCCAAGATAACATCTTACGTGCCAAACTCACTGTTGTAGCACTGACATCTACTGGGCAGTGTGGTGTACTGCGTGTGTTTTAAATAAGTTTGAACTAAGGGTAGTAGCTAAACATAATAAACAATCGACAATAATAGAAAATAATATGATTGATAATGCAATGATTTTTTTCTCTAGAGCAATGAACTACCGGAGGATCTTACGAAGAACGAGCGCATCCTCAAACTTCTGCGGCCGCCGGTGCTGACCGGAGGCAGTTGATGACTGTTGCCTTGGGTTTTAGCTCTTTGGCCGTGTTTGTTTTCAAGTTCATAAAAATTGAATGCACTACATCCTCCCCAGAGTGGTGGAGGAGAGCTCCAGTCGCTTCCTCTAACAGCTTCTCAACAGCGGATGTTTTAATGGCGCTTGCCTGCAGCCGCCGAATACAGATCGCCAACACAAACGCAATGAAAAGACAAACTGCACATTCTTCGTCATTAAAATAGTGTGTCATCATGTTAAATACAAAAACATGCAGGTTTTCTTTTAAATGTACCTGTCCAAAGTCATTAATTTTATCAGGATGTTTTGTAAAGTAAGTTTTTGTTGGTTTAAAGTGTTTTTTTAATTCATGGTAATACTGGAGCATTTGTGAGCTTGCAATCACATTTTAACTAACGGCATGTTCATGAAGGCGATGAATAAGTTCCAGCGTCAAATGAAAAAATGAAAGAAAAACAGTCAACTGTATATTTGTGAAAACAATACATGTTAAAAACAACGCACAACATCCTTTGGCTTATGCAATGAATGTAATAATAAATGGAAAATACAGGATTGTTCAATTTAAAACGTTCTCCGGCGCATCATTTACTATAATTGATTGTTTTGATACAACGCGTCATGTCAGCTGAGCGAATACGTCATGACGCAGGTGCGTCTGATGCGCGGGACAGGCGCGGCCCGACGCCAGTCATCCTGACGTCACGGTAAACACTCAGGGCGGAAGTGCGAGGACGCACAGATTTGACAGTGCGGCGTATGAACCATTTAGTCGAAGTTAAGGAATAAAAATGTGGATATCTGACAGTTTCTTGAAGACGCACTGACCAGCCGTCGGTTGACCTTTAAAAGACATTAGATATATTGGCAGATTCATGCGACAACGATGACCAATGCGAGTTTACAGGTACGAAATATCTGACGGCATGGAAGTGCGATATTTGTATTGTTAGCGAGTGCTGTCCGTCCTTTAGATAAATATACTGTAGTTAAATATATGCCAGCAATTAATTCTGTTAATTCTGTTGTTATATTAAATTACTGTATGCGTATATATGCGTATGTTACTGTATGTAGACGTATATGTTGGTAACGAGTGTGAATTTGAGCATTATGTTTTGAAGGCTGTATTTATTGCACAAATTGAGCTTCTTAAGTTTGTAGTACGTTAAAGATTTTTAACTGTGTGTTTTGCATTGTTCAGTCTGTTTATAAACCGGTCAAACCAGTTATGGGTACACCAAACTAAAGCACTATAGCACAAACAGTCACAGATTTATAGGCCTCTCATAAGCGTGTCACGAATGTCTATCTGTAACACGTTGTGTTGCTGTGATCCGGGTGATATCTGTGTTATTTCACGATCTTGTCGTGTCTGTGCAACAGAAAGCCATTGATTTGGCCAGCAGAGCGTCAGAGGAAGACAAAGCAAAAAACTATGAGGAAGCCCTTCGACTCTATCAACACGCAGTCCAGTATTTTCTTCATGTGGTGAAGTGTGAGCACACCAACCCTTATTATATATTTTACCTAACACAGTAACCAACTAACCAACCAGTAAACCAGCTAACAATTTTAGGTTGTAAAAATATTTCCCTAATGTTTCCATTTAGTGTGAAAATTTTTTATTTTTTAAACTTTGTAACGTTTTTAAAATGTTACACTAGCAACTTCAGAATACATTTTTTTGATATATGATATGTAATGTAAAAAAACATTTTAGTAACGTTACTGAGCTTTTTGCAGTTTAAAGTACATTCAAGGTATACATTTATCATTTAATTACTCGAACCCTTGACCGTGGCGTTGCAGGCGACATTTTACCAGCTGAACCACTTGACATATGTTTGTATGCACCCTACATAGTGTTAGTCACATAATGGTGTGTGGAATTCATTTATAATGCTTATTTTATATACATGAAATTGATGTAGCTGACGATCCTATATATAATATGTTATATATATATATGTTATTATATGTAGGGTTAGATATAAAGCAGATTATTGATCCTCTGATCATGTTTTGATGGTGCAGATGAGGCTCAGGGTGAAAAGGCCAAGCAGAGTATCAGAGCCAAATGTGCTGATTATCTGGACCGGGCCGAGCAGCTGAAGCAGTACCTGAAGAAGAAGGAGAGCGCGCCACCATCCAAACCCGTGAAGGTTCCTCAGTCTGATGATAAAGGGTCAGAAAGCTCTTAGCAGTGACATCACAGAGAGTAAATAAAAACAGCATCATCATGAGAGTTTGTCTTTCACAGGACTGACAGCGACGACGGCGGCGATTCCGAGAAAAAGAAATTCCAAAATCAACTCCAGGGTAAAATGTCCCATGATTGTTATTCCAAACAAACTTGATCTTTCTCCTTGTGTTTGCCTCGCATCTTATTTATACAGATAAGCTTTAAATAAATGTATCTAAAGTGTTACAGTTTTAGATCAATTATCTGACTAAGATCATTTACATTGTTTTGCTGTGTAACGTAAACACAAACAAAACGAGCAGAAACGCTCTTTAAACGTTCTTCTCAAGTGTTCTGTGTGGACAGTCACAGTAGGATTGACGAGTGAAGACATCTTGCTCTCTGGATTGTTTAGGTGCCATCGTGATGGAGAAGCCCAACATCAAGTGGGATGATGTGGCTGGACTGGAGGGAGCCAAAGAGGCCCTCAAAGAGGCCGTCATTCTACCCATCAAATTCCCTCATCTCTTCACAGGTGTGACTGCTTATGACTGTTACGCGCACGGGTGTCTTTCCTAACAGTTCCTCACCTCCCTCATTCATTCCCGTAGGGAAACGCACTCCCTGGAGGGGAATTCTGCTGTTTGGCCCTCCAGGAACGGGAAAGTCTTACCTGGCTAAAGCCGTGGCCACCGAGGCCAATAACTCCACCTTCTTCTCCATCTCGTCCTCCGATCTGGTGTCCAAGTGGCTGGGAGAGAGTGAAAAGTAAGGTGGAGTAATTCCAGGAGTAATGGAACCAATCACCAGTCAGATGTGAGGGTTGGGTGTGTGTTTGTTTATTGAGTGATGACTGACGGTGATTCGTCTCCAGGTTAGTGAAGAATCTGTTCAGTCTGGCTCGAGACAACAAGCCGTCCATCATATTCATCGACGAGATCGACTCCATGTGCGGCTCCAGAAGCGAGAACGAGAGCGAAGCTGCTCGCCGGATCAAGACAGAGTTTCTGGTCCAGATGCAAGGTGAGGATATACTTCTGGAGCATGTATATGCATTCTTTAGCGCATATATATATAT
>JAZGTJ010005288.1:0-28000 GCA_036877575.1 Botia almorhae | reverse complement strand
CTGGCCTCTGATGTTAACAGTTTTTGGTTTTCGACCAGTAGCTTTAATTGTCTAATTAGAACCCACTTTACCAACCCAGAACAGCCTTTTCTTCTGCTGAAAGATGTGGATCAGATTGGCCACCACTACTGGTATCTGCCAAGCACCCTGTTGAGGGTAAGGAGGTGTGAACACAACCAAGGTAATTATACAGCAGTCACAGAGTGGCATTCAAAATGTTTAGACAGCTCTTGTAAAACTTTTGCAGAGCCTGGAAGACCAGCCTGTGTCAGAAAAGTGAGAAAAAGGTAAAAGTGTATGGTTATGTCTGGTTTCCGAAAATAGGATAAAATGGCCCAGACTCCTTGTCTACAAATGAAAATGGTAAGAATTCATGTCAGGTTTTGTCAGGTTTATAATTTTCTTGATATGTATGCGGGCAAAACCACTTTAATAATATGTGTTACTAGTCAGGAATGATTTTTTGATAAGAATCACAAAATGATACAAAGACATCTTTGTGAGGGTAAATAAATTCCACGTTAGTCATATGTTTGAAAGGTGCTTTAGACAGACAGATGTTAAAAGAATCTGATTACGGCATCAGTTTAAGAGAAACATCAGGTATGTTTTTCTATTTGCTCGATTCAAGTCTGCTATGCTATTTAGGAAGCAACTGGGTCATAGTTGTAATCCCAGATAAGCAAGCACACACATGCCTTTAAACTCTGAATCAAAGTGAGTAGATCCCTTGAAGAGCAGCACTGTGTTAGGATAAACAGCTCATGTGCTCCACATGTCTGGTCTAGCCCCGAAGAGCAACCTAAATTATCAAGGAACTGGAATTAGCTTTGCGAAAACCAGCTACTCTTGCTCTACAAGGCGCCTCCAGTAAAAATTCTGTAGGGTGGATAAACCACCATCACCCACAATGCACTTCTTTGGGTGAACACACCCTGAATGGGGCTGTGGCTTCAAATCTCAGTCCAACCGCATAGTACTGGGTTGACTCCAGAGGCCACAAAGTTCTGCTTTAGGCTACAAACAACTATAGCCTCCAGAAACTTGGTGAAGGCCACTTCCTCCCCCTCTGCAAAAATGCACAGGCAGAGAACCAAAACTTTGGACATTCACAAGATTCATTCTTTCTGAGTCATTTGTGTTTTGAGAAATGGGCTCCAGGGATATAAATTGTATGGCTCAGTGGGTCTCCAATAGGGTGGTGTAGAATTATCCAAATGAACACAATATAAGTTGAAAGGTCACTGAGAAGCTAGTTCAAGTTCTCAGGAGGCTGAACTTCTTATTGTGTACAGTATCAGGGAAGGCTGCTGATTAATTTTTAAAAAAACTTCCTAGTGCTAATGAATTCCTTGACCAAACAGACATACAAATCGGCCTAGGGCTGGACAATAATTCGATATCAATATATATCGCGATAGAATTTTTTTCAATAACGGTGATACGATTTTTAAACCCATTTCTGAGATTTCGATATACATTTGCATATATATATATAATTTTATACATTAGCATTTGTCACTGAATGACGTTCAGTGCTCAGCCGTCAGAAAGAGCAGAACAGAATTGCGTGATGACGTACATCACAGACACGCTGCCAGAGCTCAGCAGTAGTTGGTTAAGCTCCGTCGCGGAAAGTTTTAGCTACAAAATGAGTACCCCTGACCGCAATACAGATGTGTATGAACAAGCTTCCACAAGTAAGAAGGCAGACGAAATAGTTGATAAGAGAGAAAAGACTAATTCAGTGGTGTGAAAGTGGTTCGGCTTTTTAAGTTCGGATAAACTTATGGTTTCGGTGCTCTGCAAAATGTGCCGGAGAGTGGTGCCGACTAGCAGCGGGAACACATCAAATCTGTTCCACCATTTGAAGCMGTTCCACCCGATAGAACATACTGAGAGTCAGAAGATGAAGCATCATAAAATTTTAAGCCAAAATCATCACCATCTTTTGTAGGTACAGACATCCATTGTGTGTGTCCTCGGCAGTTTTTTCCTGAGGCTTCTTAATATTGTCCATATCGATATCGGAATTATATCGTATCGACCGAAATTAAGAAATATATTGTGATATACATTTTTGCCATATCGTCCAGCCCTAAATTGGCCATGAACAACAACCTTTGAAAGCTGTCAAAGGTTCTCTCTACCAATATACAAAGGGTATGAAAGTGTTTGGGGCAAATCAGACAAACTGATAAACAGACTGCAGTGCAATTCCAGCAATGAAACTTTGAGTTCTTAGCATCTTCTAGAACAAAGACCAAAGAACAAATATCATACAGAGAAGGGAAAAACTCTGGAAACGAAAAGACCAAAAGGTGAAAGTGAAATATCAGCCATGCTTGTGCCTGTGCAAAGGTTCCACAAGAAAAATGTGTCAAAGTTTCCGTAAAAATCCACCTGTATGACACAAAGAACTCGCACAGCTTGTGCCCTGACTCCCACCCTCTCGCCTTCTTTTACTGCATCCTTTAACTGTACCACACACATGCAAGACCACACAACACCATCACATTTTACAGCAGTCATCCAGAAGCTCAAGTGTAGGCTAAGCTTGGCAGAAGAACACAGAACTTGTCTCAGTGGCAACCGGTGCAAAATAAGACCAGAAACAACCAGGTTGAATCTGTCCATTACAGTCCAACACTTGGAGGCACTATGGTGAAATGGTTTGTACTCACGTTAGTATAAAGTTCTCCTAATCAGGCAGAAGGCATAGCAAGAAAAGCCAATGTTATGATCAAATCTAAGGATTCATATTAAAGGTCTTAATTTCTATTGAAGGAAGCTTATTTCTCACAGCAATAAACTATTTAAAGGTCATGTAATTTTTTTGCCACTAGTAACACCACATGGAATTACAATATATTTGTGTGGCCTGGCCAGGCTGAATATTGGCTTAGCCAATAACACAAGTTTGAAGTGGTACTACCTGTTTGGCTGATCAATAGCAGATGGGGAGGACAGGGAATGTGCCTTAATCAACAGCCAAATCTAAAATAAAATTCTACAATGGCTGATGTTTACAGCACTTTTAATATTTACTTTCACACGTTTTCTGCCTGAAGTTTTAAAGCATTATTAATCCAGAAAAACTTATGAAAAGGCAAAAGCAATGATGGTTAAGAACAGAAAAGAGGGTGAAGTTTTAATGAGGGTGTAGAAATGTTTTAAAAAGGGAGAGAGGGTGGGGCACATTAAAGTATGTGTTTTTGAAAACCACTGATTATCTCCTAAAAAGTGGAAGGAATGAAGGTAGAAATTCCTAAAAGCTGGGGAAACAGGCCCCCTAAGTGTTTTGAAAAGGTTGGCACTTTTCCTGGTACGGTAGACAGAAATGCAGCTGTATCAAAGAGAGGCCTGACAGCTGCTGTCTCCCCTTCAAAAAATAAATAAATAACAGCAGTCTGTGAATAACGTTTATTGTATGATGTTTCTCAGAATCAATGCTTATAATGGCAGTGCCTCAAGCTCCTTTCGGCTGTGCAGACAAGAGTGAGCACTAACAAAAGAGAAGCCGTGCTACTGTGACTAGCACTTTAAACTCAGCCAAAATAAAAAAACACAACCTCTAGTAATGGCTTTTCTGGCTTTTATTTTTCCCCATATAAAAGAAGCAACACAGTCCTGCTGGTATTATGATTGCCAAAAATAACCTTAGCAGGACTGGCCCTCTGTCCTGGGACTCACTGGGATGCAATTCTGCTCACCAGCAGCACATGAATTGCATAATCTAAAGCTGCCTTATGCAAGAAGCACACCACAGAGAGGAACGAGGATTATTTTTTTGCACAAATATAATCTGTATCAAAACAATCAGGGATGTAAAATAATCTTACAGTAAGGGGAGACTTGTTTCTGCTTCTGAGATCCCAACAGCAGAAATAGATTTTTAAGCCTGCTTGTGGTGGTGGCTACAACACAGTGAGAACAAACAGCTGTGGGTAAGATGTGTGTGTGGAAGGCCAGGCGTTCTTTCATTACTGAGTTCCCAGAAGCCCCTGGGCTTCTCTGCCTTGTCCAGCCAGATGTGCAAACGGTTCCCTGTTGTTGTCTGTGGCAGCAGACAGATGAAGTTAGAATTTCAGTAGAAGAAACAGCAAAACTTTCTAGAAGGATTAAATGGCCTTTGTGCCATAGAAAGCATGACAATTTATGTGAATTACTTCTTTAATTTATGTGAACTAATTTAAGGCCACAGACATTGTAAAAGACTTTAAAACAAACGTTTGAGGCTGAGATTCAAGGCTTGTGCATGAATGAAACTTAAATACTACAGGAATTCTTTCTGGTGGGACGCCTGCTGCTCCCCTCCAAAAATAACACAAATAGCAAAGAAAGGTGGAAAAGTTTGGGCCTTATGAAAATAAATGTCATGGAGAATTTATACACAAAGTGAGATTCAACTGTGTTATTTCCTTGTAATGTGAAACATGATTTCATATTTAATCAGACAGAAAACATCAAGTCACAAGTCAACATTAAACAGCACTCACAACCTGTATTAATTGTAACGTGACAGGTGTGTTGACAAAGATATTCAATGAGAAAGTAGGAGGTGAATTCATTGGAAATTGACTGGACTGTAAAAAATTGGCCTCTGTATGACAGGTGGTTGGAGGGGAGGGGTTGAAATACAGGACACTAGTCAAAGGGAAAAGGAGGAGCTAATTATTGATGAAAGTTACAAAGACAAACATGTTTTTCCTTGGAGTAGTGTACACAGGTGAATTAGTGAACAATGAAATCACCATAAGAAGGAAGTAAAGATGTTTTCATGTTAATTTTACACTGAAATTAAATCTGCCTATAAAAACAAGTGCAGTTAGTTACGACAGTAAAATATAAATTGTGTTTGAGTGCCCACCCCATTTAGGGTTCAGAGACTACTCTCTACTATTCACTGTCTGCAGCCTCCCTCTTTTCTTCATGGACTGTTTTCAGAACTTTTTTCTCTCTTCTCTTTTCTAAGTGCAACTCTTCTAAACTTAGCCTGTAAAAGTGCACAGAACCAGTAATGCCAGAGAATGCCTTGAAAAGCAATTTCTCGCAGCTTTGGCAGGGAGACTTTGAAGATCATTACAGTATAAATTAAAAGGCACTTTTACAAGTGCATGCAAAGTGGTTTTTATGCATTTATGGGCTGTCAAAAGCCAGTCACATTTTGAGCATGAAAAAATACCACAATGTACTCATTGTTGTATATTTTTAAATTGTATTATACAAGTTAGCAGCAAGTCAGAATGCTACTCCAGCAGCATTGCTAATCCAGTATACCCAATTTTAGGTGTGATTGTGTTGGCATTACTGAAATACAGTGTATGCTTTCACCTTTGTCTAGGGAGTTTTTCTAGTTCAGCTATTTTTTTTGTTAACAAACACAAATAGGAAAACCTACATGTTTGTTGATGTTTTGTGTGTCCTGTATTTAGTCTTCGTCCTTTTGCATTTACAGTAGATCACAGATTTCCACAGCTGTTAACAAATGTCATTTTATACATGTCGAATCACTAGCTAGTTTGTAGACATTGCTCTTTCTGCAGTTTGCATAATTACGGTCCTGTAAATTTACCTAAGCATTTTCATACAAATTTGAATGACAATTTGATGTAGTAGCAAGATTTAAATAAACTGTTAGCAAAATGATCTCCATCGACTTAATTTCTAATTTGGGCTCAGTAAACAAAGCACATGTCTGTTTTTTTATTCTCCAAACTTTCACGGTAACAACAGAAAATGAAACTACTCCTGAATCAAATGAACAGAAGTTGCATAGCAAAGATGAACCATGCGAGGCCCTAAAAGTCAAGGGCACCACAACATGGCAGCAGTTTTTTCCTACCGTTGATTACTATGTCACAAACAGAGACATGATGGCGGTGAATTACATAAGGAAAACAACACTTGTATCATACTTCCAGGCTGCATACATTGTGTGGAGAGGAGGGAGGAACTCCATTAGGAGTTTCAATAATGGACAACTACTGGGCAGAGAACGTGAGGAAGCAGAATTAAACAGAGTAGTCACTTAAAATATTCTGGCTCAAACACAGGCGAATTGCTTTCTGAACCTGTTGGTTAATATCAACGGTTCAAATAAATTTATGCAAAAATGAACCAGACTTCACGTTTAAATATAGCCTTAGTTCACTGTTGCAAAACTGTGTATGCTGTGTCATGCTACACTGCTACTTGTTCAACCAAAATAGCTTGTACTAGAAACGTTTTTGAAAGAGCCGCTGTCTTGCTACTCAAAAAAGTTAATTTAGTAGCATTATTTATAGTTAGATACTCGCCAACACTGTTCAAGTATCCACTACTTTTATTTGGTCTGAACCTGATCATTATCCAGAGATGTCTGAAGCATAACTGCACCTTTGGCCAAGTACAGGCCAGTACAGGTGCACATCAGGTGGGTCTTTCCAACAATGCTGCAGTGGAATTCCCTAGTCTCCACAGGGGCAAGGTGTTCTTCTGGGTCTTAACTGAGACATCCTAAGCATAAGAAATTCCTGAGTCAGTGTCTGCTGAATGAGATCAAGTCTATGTCTGGCTGAACCCCAGAAAGGAAATTAAGCTAGCCTGCTACTCAATCTCCTTAATATCTTTATAGTGTATTTAAATAAAGGCCTCAACTGGTGACCTCTCTGAAAGATTGAAAGAGCAGAAAACAATGAAATTTAGACTTTGTTTTTAGACTTTTTTTGGAACCTACATTTACTTAACAGTACCACACAAGGAGCTTGCACGTCCAACCTGTCAACATTTATTTAGTATTTATTGTAATTAGCCCCAAAGCTGCATAAAAACAAATCTGTGATCTTTCCATTTTATGTCTAATGCAATTTAATGATAAAAGACGTTTTATACAGAAAGATGGCAGGTGATGTTTTTAGAAAAATGGGGATTAGCTCATTTTAACTGTAAGGCATGACTTTCACTTTAACTGGTATAACCCAAGAAAGAAAATTAAGCCAGACTGCTTTTTCCATTTAATTTCTCTTTAAAAGTTATAGCCTCTCTTACTAATTTTCTGATTAGTGAGAGAGGCCTACTGTTTTACATGTGTGTGTATACACCTATGCTTTAGTAAGTTGTTCATTGACATCTGACTCACTGTCTATCTTTATGAGTGTGTCTATATGTCAGGAACTCATGAGTAACGGGATTGCTGGGACTCTCCGCTACTGCCCAGCGACACTGCTTGTTATGGGTTTACTCATGCTCAGGTTAAAAGAAGCCAAACCGTGAGAAAGCGCCTCATTGTTCCACGCTCACAATGGTCACTATGAGCACTGAATGGCACTCACAGCCACAAGCAAAGAAACTTATTAGCATAATAGTACAAATCCCACTGCCCACCTAAAAGCTTGTGCAAGAAAACACAATTTACGCAATCCAGGACTGGAAGCCTAGCACAATACATTATGTGCAATAATGGTCCGACTACATTCCGCTCATTTTACCTAAGCGTCACTAAAACAGATAAATATACCTTCAATCATACCTTATGAGGCTAAATGTGATAGCTTGAAAGTCATAAAATGTATTTAAATTATATTAAAATATATTTATAGACTGACAATTATTTAACCAACATACATGTTTTACATTCATTCTAGGATACCGTTTACATGCCAGTGTCTCTGGATCAACCTAAAACTTTAACTATACATAACTTTATGAAATTTTCAAATCATTTACTGCAAACGATTGCGATATACGTATCATAGTGTAGTACATATCATATCATAGTTACAACTACATTTTTACAATAATTCTACAAAAATCATACCAGGGTTTCGTGGTTACTAAGGTATTCTGACTTAAGGTATTCTTATTTTCACAATTGTTCTGTTGCTAGGGTTTTCTGAGTGGCTGTTTTGGCCAAAGTAGCCACTTCCAAGTGTCTGTGATATTCTGGTCTCTAGATATGTTATAATACCTCCTTCATTATAACACTACGGTATTTTTACCCGTTCTATTGCCCACCAGTCGAAAATAAATCACTTATAAAAATAAAAGCACATCTCTCCTTCACATGGTTTAAGGTATTTATGTCATACAGTAAAGTTTAACACTCAGGGTTTGTGGTTTGTTAAAATTCCTAATCCTAAGTATGAGCAATAATAACAATAATAGTTATGTTTGGCTCAGCAAGACTCAAAACAGTTTGAAGGCTGTTCTCAGAAGTTTGACTGCATTGCGTCTTCCTCAAGGCATTAGTGGACTGCAGTTGTGTAACTGCTTAGATGCAAAGTAAAGTAAAGCAAAGCAATATGCAAATATTGCAGAGCAGCGTTCATAAAGTTCAAAAGTGTGGTGATAAATGTGAAGAGATGATGTACAGCTCAGCCTGCTGAGGTCTGTTTTTGTCGCTTTATACGTGGCTCTTTTGTTTGTGAGGATGCCTGCCATACCAGCACACAAAAGGATGTCCGCTGTGACCAGCTTTCTATAAGTCCCTCTTAGAACAGAAAGATTTGAACATACAAATTAACAGCTAAGCTTACTTAAAAAAATACATATAAATATGGTCTGTAATGGTAATCTAAAAAATATATCAAATAAAAATCAGGCTATCACTACTAACAATTAAGGCTGTGAGACATATCGTAATTATCAAAATATCACAAAAGTGCATAACGCAATATGCATCACGCAATTAAATTATTTGAATACTTAATACATAATGTTGTGTATAGTCAGTTTGATGTAGAGAGACTGGCTAATGTACCAACATAATGTATGATTATATAATTTTAAGTTTATAAATACATTTTAATACAAGTAAAAATTGATTTTACAAAATTAAATCATTGAATAAAATATTTGCATTATTTTGCAAGTTATCGCAAATCACATTGTAGTTCAATATTGTCTAGCCCAATAAAAATAATGAAAGTGGCCAAAGTACCTAACAGCACACCAACATTGTAACAGTTACAGGATGCTTTTTTGTTTTTATAGGGTGCGCTGGGATTTACAGGAAGAGTCTGAGTCTCTGAGACAAGAAAGAACTGTCACTCTCTTCCGTGCCATCAAAACCAGCAGCTTTCCTGTAGAAAGTTATCTCCAGACCACAGCGGCTCTATCATGCATCGGTGTGTGCTGGCCCGCGCGAGGGAAAATGTGACAACATAATAACTGCGTTTAGGGACTGTGTGTTTGTATGCATGTGTATCAGTGCATTCGAAAACACAGCATACAATCAGAGATCACGTGACTGTGTTTACCCTGTATTTTTGCCTGACCACAGGATGAGGCAAAGAAATTGTGGGCTAAATCTGACTGGATCGCTTTGTAGATATATACTTAATTCACATTCTGTTGGATTTTAACCCCCAACTAACCAGCATGACTGACTTTAGTGGCCAGTTCTCGTATTTCTTTTAACAACTACAGAGTTGTCTCTACGTGTCACATAGAGAGTCAGACCAGCAACAACAGACAATGCTTCAAATAAAGGTGGAACATCCACCTTGAAAGAAACAACAGAAAGTAAAACTGGGACACAAACAGTGAACAAAGGGACGTGGGTGGGAAAGATATGAAAAGAGAGAGCAGTTGCACCTTGTCTCTGTATAAAGATACGCAGTAGAGGGTGTGCGGTGGAAACGGCCTTGCTGAAGTTCTCGTCATTATTGATGGGAAGTAGGTCTCCGTGGACATCAGCGTATCCGATCATCACTTCCATGTTCGCGATCCGGTGGATGGTCATAATGAGATTGTAAAATTCCTCGAACTTGCCGGGTTTTAGCCGATCCACGGAAAACCTCCGGAATTCTGCTCCATACTGTCAAGAAAAGCAGAAGTCAATATGCTGCTACTCAACAAGTGGCATAAAAAATCACTACAGTTAATCAATTTATAACAAAGTATTTATGATGTGGTCTACAGGGCTCCAACACTTCTGACAATCAATAAATTTAAATGGTTGTTCAATAGTTGTAATTATCTGGTTTTCAAAGGTTGTAATCATCTGTGATTACTGGATAGGGATTTTTAATAATCACCAAATTCAAACTAATTGCTAATCAAACACGGTACAACAACGTTCGTTGTATATTTTGTGTGACGTACATCAGCTGATTCACTGAAAAAACAAATGGCAATCACTATGCTTGATGAAAAGTTATAACTTACACAACAGCAATATCAAACCAACAAAATATTTTGGAGAATAACTAGAAAAAACGTACACAATTTTTAAATCTCACGATAAAATCTATTTTCTGGTTTTCAATGACCATAGGAGCCATGGTTTAGCAGGTTTTAGCAGTGTAAAGAAAGGCCTGGAAAATAGTTAAATCACATCAACCTGCCCAGTATCAACACTAAACCGACAGTAGACATAGTATGTCTTGATTATGTCTGGCTGTGACAGCACTTTACCAAAACAAAAGCTATCTTGTCTTTGTTTTTAGTCTTTGGTTAATCTATTGACCCTTTAAACACCCAAGAAATCAGAAAAAAATTATTTTGAAAAAGACAGGTCTTTTTTTCCATGTGGATAAAAGGAACCAGTCAGCTCTTTTTAGCTCATTTACTTACTTTATTTATTTTAGTCATGAACTTACTGTGCTATTTGTAATGAGGAAACGGGCTAAGACACAATACCATAAAGCACAATGCAGTCTGGTGAGTAAGCTGAGTAAATCTCAACAACGACACACAAACGGATATTACCCCATTATATTCATAACAACCTGCAGCCGAGCAGCGGAGGTGAACAAACTAAACAAAGCTTACATTTTAAAAAACACACCAAAGAAAATGTTAACTAAAGATGTGCTCTTAAAGCAACAACTAGACACATCACAACTAAATGAAACTGAAATCTTAAAATATATTTAAAATGTGGCAAAAACAGCTGAAAAGTCAAATAAGCACAAATATGCATTGAAACGATCAATAACAGAACATATAAAGCTATTAAAAAGGTTTTATGTGCCTCCAATGTGCATACTACTATGAATTTAAAGTATATACTTTGCAGATGATGGTCACATTCTGGCATGCAAAGGGTAGAGATTTTGTTGTGGTAAACATAATCCTAAAAGCATGCATGCACACACATCCTGAAAATCCCTAGAAATAGCATACAATGTTCACATTTGTGGTATACTATTTCCAAAATACTATGATTTAGGAATGATTTAGGACATATTAACCCAAATCCCTATAGGATCTATAGGATTTCTATAACATAGATTATGCAAAATGGAAAATAAGCCTACAACATTTACTTATACAACACTATATGAATAGTCTTTTAGACTTTAAATTCTAAATAGACTTTAAATGAACTTTGCTGGTGATGTTATGAGCGTCTAACAGAATGCAAGAGGTCAAGCTTAGGTTACATCTCTGATCACATGACTGTGCAGAAGCGAGTCTTGTCTGAAAGCGTGGGTCATCCCATCCAGTCTGAAACAAACAGGCCTTGTATTGTCTTTTGTTATTGCGGCAACATCCCAGCAGTCATTTGTGGACTAGGTTGCTGTTCTGCTGTAATTATGCCCCTGGATAAAAGTCCTAAATTAGCCAATTGCAACCTGTTATTAGCACATGAAACATGAATGCAGCAGAAATACACTCTGAGGGTCTGTGGGGGGGCGGATGTTTGATCAAGTTGACTATGTCTGAAAATGTGCCCGGTTGTACTTAAGCATATTACTGTCACAGCACCCAAGTGCGAAACTTTAACCCATTCAAAACCCATTTAACCCATTCAGATCCGGTATTTCACAGACAAAGGCCAATCAGCATGCCATAGTTCACAGAGGAACACTGTTGAACCACTTAAAACTGTACAATATACTTTCAGTGAGATTTTGGCACACTGCGCAATAGGGCTGCAAGATAATACAGATAAATGTGATTACTTGCTTAATAAGATATGCAATACAATAATGCTTAATGATTGCAAAATCTATTTAAATTATATAAATAAATATTTAAAAACTATATAAAATTGTATAACGAACATACATATTTCACATTCTTTCTAGGAAAAGAAACATATTTTGCATGCCAAACATAACCTATAATATATCTTGCAGCCCTACTGTGAAACGTCAACAATTTTATCTCAGTCTGTACAGTATACATCTTGGCCCCAAACATCATGATTTAGCCAGTGTTGACTGTAATCTGTCCATCGCATGATCAGTCAAGCTGCAAGAATGCAACACAAAATTTCTGACACTGGCAGAACTTTGTCAGAGGATAAAATTTATTGCAATTAAGGCAAGTAATTCGTAAGCATATGACACATGTCAAGCGATCAAAGGCTGATAATATCTTCCTTGGAAATCTGGAAATGAAAATCTTTTACAATCTCCAAAATTTGTTGGAGCCACAAAAGGTGGCACAATCATCACCAGAATCATACAATGCAAATTATTCAAACTTCAAAATTAAACAAACCTTTGAGACTTCTATGTAAATGCCTCGTTTACAGATAAAATGAGAAACTGTGCTCAGAGGTTACAATTTTCCATATAGTTTTCCATCAGTAAGCGTACCAGTTAAACTGTTAAGGTCAAACTGCAATTATCAGAAACCTTAGCCACTTGCTTTCTTTATCACTGGGTGCCAGAAACAACAAGTCACTTGAGAAACTTTTCCCATATCCTACTCTTATCATTAGCTATTGAAAACCCCAGGCAGTATCTGTCTGCTGCATTTCATGCAGTGATTGTGAGGCAAAACTGTGAAATTCTGTCAAATCGAATGTAATAAAATGTGTTTAACAAAGCTAACTCTACAACACTCTTATTGGTATCTGAAAGCATTATTAGATTATCTGAAATATACTAACAAAGAAACAATGGATGTAAGAGATTTGGGATTGACGGCAGTCCAAATCTGTGGACATTTGAGGTTATTTTTGTGGCCACATTTTGTATGTGCCTGGTTATGTCTGGATCTATTCAACACCTTTCTCATTACTTTACTGTAACTGTGACAGGTTTAAACACAGAATACACACCATTGATGTGTAAATGTGGGGGGGTCATATGTTATTGTATTCACCAGACACTTTATTAGTTTATTTTCAGACTGTGGACAACATTTTTAGCTCTGAAACATACAGTGTGATTTCATAGTACACTTTAAAATCGTACTTGTTTGGTTTATAAATATTTTGGTTTAGCTGGACTTAAATCTATACAAAACATTTCTGTTGTAATCCATGTGCAGAACATCCTATCATTCTATTCAGACTGAATGCAATGATTGGACAAACATTTTATGGTCATGAACCTTCCACAAAAGTAAATTCGTTATTGCTATCAGGATGTAAACAGATATTCAATCAGGATAACAAAATTAAAAGAACTGCCTAGCCTGCCTTAAACTTACATTCACAGATACTAGTGTTTGCACAAGCTGTGATGATCACTATTGTCCTAAAATCATGACATGACCTCGGGTAATTAAGAGTACGGGCCTACGCAGAGCCTAACCTGGCCTGATTTCCAACATAAAATCCTGAGTAATATGAGAACAGCAAAAAAAAACCTTTTCATCAGTCCACAAACCCCGGCAGGTTCAGGCAAGCCGAAACGAAACGCTACAGCCAAATACACAGTTCTTTGAGTTATATACTTGTCAGACATTCCACAGTACCTAAAACCTAATCTTATCAAGTGTCAGCATAGTGTTCTGAGTACATTTCAAACTGAAATCCAGCTAGACCAGGGTAAAATCTGGCAGTGGTAGAGCAGTCGGGGGAGTTTCTGGAAGACATACAAAGCCCTAGTGCATTTTCTTTAGGTGTAAAGTGTTTGGAGACAAAACCAGCTCCTCACAAAAGAACACTGTGACATGGTTCACTTGGAAAACCCTCTCCCACATTCTTATCACCAGCAGAGTTCCTCTATAAACAACCCTTCCTTGATTGGGAGATACAGGAACTGAGTGATGATATCATTAAAAACACTACGCATGACATAGAGAGATTAGTGACATCACAGTGGTGACTCACTGTATGACTGGTGAGCAACACATCCTTTGTGATGTTGATACAGATGTGATTGATACACAATGTACAAACCATCACGAGGGGAGATTTTCAAGACCCACCTGTCAGCATTCTTGCCTCACAGGTTTTAGTTTCACACATTCATTCAGTGATACTTATTGGAGATTTTCCATTGACATCAAGTACCGGGTCTTTCAGGTTTTAGTAAAAAGTTGAGTTGATGTGAATCATTCTAACATTCACAGAAGTATATCTGCCTCCTAATAGAGTGTTAACGGGGGTCTCTTGTCTTCACACATCCCAGTTGATTCTTTTATCAACAACAGTATTGGGGCTTTACCGTCACTGTTATGAATTAGAGCATGGCTGAATAACGGAGCTGAATAATAAGACAATGGCAATGGAGTCTGGATCCGGGATCGTTGCCCACACATTCCATCAATTAGGACCATCACATCCATAACCAAATTATAAAATTTGTCTAGCCCATGTCTTGTCCAAGATCTCATTACTGATAGCTGAGATTCTCTAGCCATTCTCACTCAGTTTTAAATATAGGTTTTAAATCTGTGAATTAGTTTAGGGTTTCTACTATAAAATGATACACAACTAAAATGGAACAATAGAGATGTGTCATCAATCATCCAAACCCAACACACTTTGACAACTCTAAAAATATTGTCCCCATCAGCTTGGCTACAACATGGCTGCATAGTCAACTTAGAATCCATAGTACCATTAGCCCAAGCCATTTCAGATACTGAATACAGATACAGATTTTTTTTAATAATAAGTTTTTGAATGGTTGACTGAAGCTTTGCCAGACATACCCATTGCATTTTACTTATTTATATGAACGTTCTGTATTTGATATAGTATATAGATTTGACTATGTATATCTGTATATAGTACATTTGATTATGATTAAAAAAGTAGCACCATGCAATTTATCATGGGGTAGTTGTGGCCTAGTGGTTAGAGTTAAACTTGTAGCCAGTTCGATTCCCAATGCCGACAGGTAACAACGAAGGTACCCTTGAGCAAAGTACCTTACCCCCACTGCTCACTACTTTAATATGTGTACACTAACTGGATGGGTTAAACGCAAAGGATAAATTCCAGGTATGGCTTACCATACTTAGCCAGCACTTCAGTTCACTTTATGGGGGCTACTACATGAAAGATTGACAGGTAGAGCTACTTTATTAATCCCATTTTCACTATAAGATAAAGTAATATCATAATAAAGTATCCATTAACAAAAGCTTAAAGTTCTGTAAAGTGCTTAAATCTATCTAAAGTAGTATAAACGTGGTTTGAGTGACCAAAACTAAAAGTATCAATTTGTCCAACTGACACAAATTAAATAGCCCATCCCGGATGAACCCGTTTTCATGTCTATTCTTATGTGTATAAATATATCCATATGCTGTTTGGATACCATTTTCCGACGGCTGGTCATAACGATGACAGTATTTAACATGAACTGATGTGAAAATGAAAAACACAAAACTTCGGCACTAGTATGCAGAGCACAGCCAAGATTATAAAGGTCGCACCTGAAAGCCACATGCTGCATCCAGATCAACAGAAATACATTACTAAAACATTAATCTGAGGTTCCACTTCAAAAACCATCTACAGGATGTGTCACTTGAAATCTAATTTAATTTACACATCAACAAAAGAGTTTCAATTTAGTTGACAGTTCAAGCGCCAAAACGGTTATGCCACGACTCAATCTACCAGATTTAAATGAAAGAAACGAAAACAAGTCCAAATAAACATCGTTATACAAAATGTGTATGTACGCAAATTAGTCGCACTATGAGCAGTTTAAATTACGCTTTCATATGAAATAATATTGAACTGACATGTGCTAACCAGCGTTAGCCATTCACATTCTTCCCAATTAAAAATCTGGTAAAAACGCCATACAGCAAGGCAACAAAGCCAAACTTACAGTGCTTGGCTTTTGTAACGACTCACCTTGCTTTTCACTTCCACGGCATCCATGTTCAAGCTACGCAAAGACTGCGATTTATTATTAAAGCTTCGGTTCATTTTGTTTTAAGTTTTTAGCCCGTCCAGGATGAGGGGCTAGATTTATAAATCCGTCCCGTTATGAAATGTCCAATATTTGCGTTCAAGATGCGATAAAGTCAGTCCTCGGAGGCCGAGTGTCACTTTTTCTTAACTCGGGGATGCGGTGTGTGTCGACCACTTCGCAAAACTTTCTGGAGAAAAATATATGAAAGACAAATCAGCGCCTCTCACTAGGGGGAGTGGGGTAAGTTTTCACATATGACATCATCTCTGACTCTCTCGAAAGCCGAGTTTAGAATCCTACTATGCTGAAGGCTTGGTTAATGAATATTAACACTGTATGACGCACGCCAGGTAGGCGTAACTGATTGCCAGAAAAGAAAACGTTAGTGAGTGGGTAGTAATGATAGGTCTTGAAGTAATTCTTAAGTGTTTTTAAGTGGAAAACAAACCACATCCAATGTATTGTATGGTCAAACGTTTTTATTTCCCCTCTTTTAAACGAATGTGAAACTATGGTATTTGTTTTATCTCCCCATAGGTGGGAGGTCATTCTCGTCATGACTCGGTTGGAAGGCGTGGCTCATATATATTGAACGATCATGTAGCCTGGACGCTACAGGTTACCAAGCAACATTAGATCGATTCAGTTAATATTTATTATTTAAGTCTTTGCCATAGTAGGACTCGCAAATTCGCTGACCTCGCAACGTATGTATGGATTAACCATCCTATATTTATATATTACGATATAACATTTTTGTACTTCACAACAGAGGAAGTTTAAAATCACTCGTCTTTTGTTTCAAGAGTATGATTTTGATATTATATTGAAAACATTCATACAGAATGTTTGGAAATTATAACTTTGCAGTTACGCGTCTCTCAGGCGCCGAAATTCGACAGCTGCTCTGTCCAGGAATGTTTTTAGTAACTTCTCGGACAAACATGTCACAGGACAATAAAATACATGTTTATGTTTGTCCGCGATCTCACAACTACTTTAAACATACAGGTTGCTATACAGCTGCTTAGTAAAGAAAGAATTCTATCAACTAAACTACAACTTTTATCATAACAAGATTACTACATTTAGTAAGTCATTTTATTTAGATCTTCAGTCATATTGAAGGATGGGGTTTACACCTGCAATTCAAAAATACACACACAAACGTGAACATTTTCAACATGGGATGGTTATTTTCACTTTGACCGCTAGATACCACTATTACACTATAAAAGGAATCTCCACTGTTTTGCGCAAATGGATTTATTGCATTTATGGGATAAGTTGAGAGCCCTGATTGAACATACTCTAGTGTGTAATTTTTACTACTTTTGTACAAAGTATTTCCTCCTCAACCAGTTACGTGTAAACCACGGCTAACACATTTAAACATGCAAATAATATTAATAATTTTCTGTTTTGGCTGAAATGTGGCACATTTTGAGTGGTTTTGAGTTTGAGTTTTGGGGTGTAGCTGAGGCCTAGAGATAAAGAAATGAATAGTTATTTTGACAAACATGGTTAAAATAATGTACACTAACATGTAGCGGTCTCATGGTGGCTGCCTTGATGGCCATTGAAATACAAGGTGAATAATCTTATAATTAATAATAATCGATATAATCAATAATAATAAATATAATAATTTCTGTAAGCCCCTATTATTGGACACTTTGCATAAAAACAGTTATTGATGCCATCTAGAATGGCATCAATGGGAAACAAAAAGACAACTGAAAACATTTGCTGTTGTATAGAGTTAGAGCTTTGAGTTTGGTTAGCTTCACAAGCTGTTCATAACATTATAGTAGAGGCTATATTAGATTTTTAAGTTAGATTTTTTTGAAGGGCTAAAATATGATGTCATTAGCCATTACTAGAATGTCATTTTCTGTGGCTATGGCATTTATGGAAGAAAAAAAAGAAACAAATAATGGAACTCATGCATTACATATGGCATGCATTACAGTGAGGGCCAGATGATGCACAAAATTAATAAAAGAACATGAGCTGTTTTTTTAGCCTGCAAGTCGGCACTGCCCCTTATAATTCCAGGGGCCTGTTAAAAATCCAGGCCAGTCTAGGGTCGTGCTTACACTTTTATGTGTAACCCTGAGACAGGGATCAGAGAGCAGAGTGCTCTGATTGGCATTACTGATGTAGATTTCTTTGAACTGACCCAGGATCAAGTCATGTGCATTGATACGTAATGATGAGTAGTAAAAATGGATCAAAAAAGAATGGATGACCTGGGATCTGCAGCCCTGAGAATATATCCTCTGTGTTGATTATTTTCTGAGGATAATTAAAGAGTTAAAAGGGCTCCAACCCCTGAGTCATGTCACCAAACTGCATTTTTTGGGCTCTCTGAGCAGCAATGGGAAACCTATCATTAGAAATATCATCATTTATAAACTTGTTTTGAAGGCTGGGTCTCAGATCTCAGTCTGGGTAATAGATCTTTATGTCTACAAAATGTAAATGTGCCATTAAATTACTGCTCTGTCAGTGGATAATGTTTGCAAGGATGGTTTAGTTTGCAGAAACTATTTGCTGGATAGTATGCGCAGCGAGACTAGGTATTAGCTGTTATACTTCTACATTTTTTTTTAATTGTTAAATTGATGTACTGCTTTTAATAAAATGTATATTCTTTTGCTGAGAATGTAATAATTTACCACTACCCTTATTGTACCTCTGGGGGGAGACAGATCCCATAAAATAGAGCACATCTCAGACAAAGAGACCATACAGCTACACAAGGTATAATGAATGAGTGACTTAATGTGTTCTTTTGCGAAACTAATGTGAAACTATTATTCTATATGTGTTGTGATGCTTTTTTGTCCATAGACAAAGTATATAAACAAAGTCTGGAACTGTAAGCACTGTCCAAAAGTCAGTAGACTTGAGGCCGACATCAATATGAATTCAAACATTAAACAAAATAACAAAATGATCAAATATGACAGAATTTTCTGATGATATTCACAGTATTTTTTATAGCACTATACTCTTACTGTATGCTAGAATTTCAGGACAAACATTTGAGGCAAACTTAATACACAAATAAATCTAATGAGCTATTACACAAGAACAACCTCTGAGCAATAAAATTTTCCTTTGGGTGCCTCTTATGATAATAATATATCAAAACAATCTTTGCCAGGGCAGGGACATTGCACCATGAGCTATGTTTAGAATTGACATAAGTGCATAGCATTAAAACTCTAATAGTATAATTCAGTTACTCTCATTCTGGTATCTAGGACAAACAGTGCCCAAATTACAGTACACATGCAACAATTAACTTGTAATAAATCATAGTTTGATAACCGCTCCTGTCAGCAGTCCTTAGTTTGAATTTTCCAATGTGTAACAGTAAATTGGAAGGTGAATGTTAAGGTTTTTGTTTATGTGTGCACATCACTGTTTTTCCCTTTGATCCTGCTGAGTTGATAGATTACACTTTCCACTTTAAAGGAATTGGTGGCCAGCTGCTCTGAGCTGCCACACATGAATGCATATCCAAAGGAGAAGAATAAGCTGGAATTCTGAGAGATCCTCTGCGAGAAATCCCTGTCAAAAGGTTCCTGGAGAGCAGACACTGCTTTCTTTCAATTTTTCAAAAGTAAATATCCCCCAAACAATCGAAAGAGAAAAGGGGAAAATTACTACTTGAAAAAGGCCCAAATCAAGCCCTCTTTTTGCTTTTAACCCCTGATTAAAACCTTGCAAGAGTGTGTAAGGCATATGGATGATCTCAGCCTCTTCAGACTGGAGGGAGTTCTAAGACATACTGTAAGCACGGCTATATTCTTACACAGGCCGCTGTGATTAGGAACACATTTTAACTGATGCTCCACTGACTTTGATTCTGCTTTCACCCTGGTGCTCGTACCCTGAGTCCTGATGGAGAGAGGAAACAGACGCGGTGATGGCGTGAGAAGGCTGTTGAACGTGCTGTCCCCTCCCTTGTAAAGTGCCGTCTTTGTCTGAACATGCACATAAACACAGAGCAACAAACAGAGCAGTGACTATATTTGTTTGGTAATAAAAGGCTAGCTTTAGCTTATCTAAGAGTTCATCCCTGTTGGGATATTTGCATCCTTTGATAAAACATATCTAGATGGGCTTTAAAGAAAAGGAACAAAAAACAGGTCATTTGGTGAGGTTTGTCTGTATCTGATGTTACTGCTATCCTCTGGTTGTGATATATTGTAAGCAGTTAAATAGACTGGAAAGATGGAAAGACAGTTTGCAGTGGGAAGAACTGCTCCTTTTCCCCATTCATAGTGTCTGTGTGTTCCATCGATTTTAAATTTGTGTTGTTTCTGAAATGATCTTCTTAATTTATGTAGTACTCATAATTTTTTTTACACTTTTTCTTTTCAAGAAAATGTGAGTGGTGCCTCCTGCTTAGAAAAGTAATGACATACTTCCTTTCAACAAGTCACATGACTTGAGGTGTCATTTTTGTCTGCAACATAAATATTATAGTGTGTTTTCCATTGTAAAGTTTAATATTACTCTTACAGTAGGGTTACGTATTTGCTTAATACCAACCCTATAATAATCGTGGTGTTTGCCTTATCAAGCACCGCAAATAATGTTTTATTTATATAGCAACTTTCCCAAGCTCAAGGACAAGTTCATTTATGAAAATTTTTCCTATTGTTCCCCTACAAACCAACAGCATGCAGATGTTTTCTTAATGAACGCAATGCACATACTCGAGCTGGAGAAACACAGTGTGTCTAGTTTGCCGTTGTCAGGGATTGTTCCTGTGCCTGCAGCTTGACGGTGTCAAAACACTCTCTGTTTTTTTGCTGAAGAATGAAAACACAAGCCATCTGGAGCAGGGGTCAAAGGGTAATTTCAGGCATGGTAATGAGGATGCTTGAAGCTTCAAGATGTGTGGAACCCACAGCAGTAGGCCTGTTTGCCTCTGGAGTGAGCATTAAACACCCCCTCTCTCTCTTTCTCTTTCTCTCTCACTCTCTCTCCTCCTCAGTTTTTCACATTCATCTGTGTATTCTTTAATGTAATGTTTAGATCTGTTCTAAATACTAGTGAGCTGCAAAAGTAGGCAGCATTTAAGGCATTAGAGGTACAAAAAAGGCTCTGAAAGGCATTGCATATATCCTTTGAGAAGAATATACCAGAATGTATTGCAACAAGATTAGTAAGCAAAAGACAGATGACAAAAGAATTATGATAAGTATAATTATCTAAATTAAATTACATGTCATCCAATAATTGTTTGTCCAATGTTTATGCTTATGAAACATAATAACCATAAATAGATAATGTACCTAGAGTCTGTTAGTAATATGGAAAACCTCAATGATTTACATATAACAAAAAATAATCAAAATACATTCAAAGAAACTTTGTTTGATTCCACTTAAATTATTCAAAATCATTGCTTCCTTATACTTTAAAATAGTTACTGTTTTTTATTTCAATTCAGTTTTTCTGTGAATGTCATGGTTATTCCCTCAACAGAGTTTAATTCACTGAAGGAGACCATTTCCTCCTGTTTGGTACTCTTGGGGCCTGTGGCATGGTTAGGAAGTAGGGTTAATTGGCTCTCTCTTTGCCCTCCTGTAAATTACAAACAGGCTGGAGAGATTTTTTACTCTCTTGTTACTTTTTTTACTTTCTCTCTCTCTTTCTTTCTCACTCTCCCTGTCTGTCTCTCTGAGGAGCTCTGTTCGGCTCTTCTAGATTATCTTCCGCTTGGTGCGGCCCGCTTTCATTATCATCATGACAACCTCACCAGGCTCCAGACGCCCTCATGCAGGCCGGGCCGCGCTGTTTGTGAGTGCAGCTTACTGTTCAGAGAGAGCACATCAAAGCCCTTGCAGGAAATGTGTGCTGTAGATATTGTGGGTCAATATGGCAGATGTGAGGCAACAAACATCTCAAGGGTTGCTTATTACAAACAAGCAGCCGCACTAAGTTCTACACGTGCTTTCAGACTGCAGCAGCAGCAAGGAAAGAATCTTTCTATGGAATCTAATGATCAAATAAAAACCGGTTCTGCTGGGTGGCTCTGAAAACTTATTAAACATATAATGCATAAGTTATTTCTACAGCAGAGAAAAATATTATTGCTTATAAGATTGCTCATTCAAAGCTCTGGAGGTTTCAAGGAATATCAGATAGCTGGGGTGCATTGAGTGGTTTAATAGTTTAATAGGTTTCATACTAAGGGCTGGTCAAGTACGAGCAACATAATAGTGATGCTTGTCTCAGTAAACACCACACATGATTAGTAAATTGTCAAGTTGTATCATATATTTTTTTTTTTTTTAGGTGAGTCCATCTATTGTAATGTGCATATTGTAGAGTAAGATCCAGCTTTTGTAAACAAGACTGTATTGGTGCACTCTCTTTTTGTCCACCAATACTGCTTTAACACTGTCTGCCAATACTATTGAACTTTCAGCCCTGCCCCTTTCACATCAATATTAATTATCCATTATCACCGCCATAAATACTCAACACTGCTCTGAAATCAGTGATCAATACCCAATATGCCGCATTCCCAATTAAATAATGCAGTGCTAACCAATACAGCAGTGTGCTTGTGCTGAGAACCGGTCTCGATTAGACACTTGGTATGATATAAGAGTCCTCGCTGTCCTTCACACACACCTCCAGTAATCAGCTCCCTAAAGCAGTTTGGAATGTACTGGCAGATTTATAGGACTAATAAAGATCTAAAGGAGTGAGCTCTCAGTGGAGCAGTGCTGCTGTCAGACAGGTAAGCATGAGAGACTTCGTGACTCCGCCCACATGGCAGGACAAGGGCGCGGCTGGCACGGGTATTATTATTCACGTGAGTGCATGGGGGCTCGTGGATACAGCAGGGCTGAATGTGAAAGTCGAACGAAGGTCAGGAAGTGACCCGTATACAGTCTGTGTTTTTGGAGGGGTGGTGGATAGATGGATTTGTGCTTAAGTTGGAGCTATTTTTTATGCTTGAGAGTTATTTGTTGTTGAATGTATGTGTGTGTGAGGCAGAACTGAGTCATATACCAATGATTAGTGTTTATCTAAGAAGACGTGTGTGTGCTGGAGCATGCTGGAGTGCTTCCCACACCAGCAGCCTGATTGAAATAAATCTCAAGGAGTTTAGGGCCTAATAAGTTAAATAAGTTGAGGGCCTAAATAAGTTCCCTGCTATTTAGAGAAGGAAAGAAAGAGACTCCTGGAAAGCATTCTTTCAGACTAAAGAGCTGTAGTCACTTTTCAAATTCTTCAATACAGCCACCGTATCACACACTGGCAACCACTAAACACTGTGTAGCTCTGATCATTTCCATGCTGTCTCTAAAGAACTCTTGTTTGGGTTCTTTAAAGTAGTTCTTTACATGTGTTCTCCATTAAGCCTGGACAAACATGTGGCCATTTCCATTTGGTCATTCACAAACAGTCATTTTCGTGAGTCCTCTCCCATCTGTTCACAAGAATTCGGTCATATTTCGCCCATCTGCGCCACGTCTGTTTGTAATCTCTACAACTGACCATGTTAATGTTCACAAATTCCTGGGATCATCCCGTGTGTTCATAAGAAAGAAGAATCACAAACAAGATCACCTTAATATCTTCTTTACATAGACTGACTTTTCTGCTTGTCAGACTTTTCTGTTCCCAACAATATCTCAAGCTGTGCTCAAATACCAAGTCTGAAATGAAAAGTCTAAGGGGTTTATACAGAAAATAAATATTTGACCTCTTAGACATGAGAACAATGAGATACTTTCAAATTTTTCTTGAATGTTTCTAAATTTCAGACTAATGTGTCTCTAGATAAAGCCTACAGACTTCCTTTATTACTAAGTATTTTTTGCTTTGCTTTGTCTTAACAATATTCGGTTTGTTTTGATACACTTTTATTTACTAGTTTTATAGTTCTGGACTCTTAAAGTATGCCACCAATTATCTGAGACAAAGTTGATACCTCAAGTAAACATCCCTTAACTCCATTAAGTCTCATGAGCTACAAAAGAATACATTTAAGCAATACATTTTTCCTGTGGGTATGAACATGATTATATGACTTCCTATTTAATCTCCTCTGCACCATTGTTTCCTTTTGCCCTTATTCAGTCTTTCATACCCGTCACTCTCTTACGCTCATTTGTACGGTTCACTCTGACATGCTGAGGTGAAAGTGTGCTGAGGAACTAAAAACACTCGACTGTATTCACGCAGCGCGGGGCCACAGTGCGTGAATGAGGGAACCACTGAAGCGTGCACTCCTCTTCTTTGCGGCTCCTCCTCTTCTCTCTCTTGCTCTGCTCCCCTCCTGCCCTCGTCTTTGTTGCCAGGGGTTTTGGGGTACAGAAGAGGTGTGGGGGTAAAGGGGTTTGTGTTGTTGTTTCTCTATGGCCTGACTTGCCGTTTCTTAATGGGTTTCACTGTGGCCTCCATAGAACAAAACAGGCCAAGGGTAGCCCAGCTGAAAGAGGGCTGTGGATGGGTGAACATTGTTCACGCCGTTTCCCCCCATCCACCTCCTTCTCTTACTTCCAAAAATCCCTGTGACTCCCACAGAGACGAGATTTAGCAGAGGCCCCAAGAGAAGTAAACACAGCCCTCGTGTTTGAGCCTTTTTTTGTTTCTGTTCATATATATATATATATATATATAAATATGCTTATATATTTTGCTTAGATGTTGAATTTGTTACCTTTTGTAATTGTCAACAAATTCTTTGTCTTTTCATGTTTACACAGTAAGTCATAATATGAGGTTAAACTAAATATTTTCATTCTGAGTCGTTACTAAGATGTTGCCAGGTTTTTGCTGAGCTGTCCTGATTGATTGCTTACTGGCCTAAGTCAAAAGCCCCACATGTAAGAACTTTATTACATGTTACATTAGGGAACAACAAAACAATAGAAAACTTAAAAATAGCACACCTCTCCTTAGAAAGCTGCCTGATTTGAAGTATCATACAGGTATCAAACTTTGTGTTACATGTCAAAGTTTGATACTTAATGTTGTGCTTTGCTTAGATATTCTTCATAAGCTCCACAAATTACATAAAATGTGAATGCATCTAACACATGTTAAAGTGCTACATTAAGATCCAGGGTCACCTCTGATTTGCTGTGCAGACGAAGCACAGAGAGTTGCTCCATAGCTCACTGTCACACTATGGGGCAGTCCACTGGGTAAACAGGGGCGGCCCATATGGCCGAGAGCCCTGTCTACCCTTCCTCCAAAAAACTCAACAGCCTGCAGTCTCTGCACAAAGGCAGAAAATGGGTCGACCCTCCTGACCACAACTCCCCTGCTGAAACATATGGGTGTGAACATGTGTGCGTACACACACACCTCCAGAGAGCCTTTGAGTGTTACAAAGTGTCAGTAGTAGAAGATGGACGAGAAGAGTCTGGTTTCGATTAGCTGCACTGCTAGATCTCGACTGGAGGAGTCGGTCAGGACAGCAGCTCCTCACAGAAAAATATACTTATTTTCAGACTATAGCATTGCTTCATTTTTCTGTGATACAACATGTCATAATGTACTGACAGACAACAGCCATGCATAACAAATTCATAGTGTGTTATATTCTACACACACACACAAACACACACATTTACTTATCTACCTAAATGGGGACTATCTATAGACATATAGTTTTTATACACAGCTAGTTATTAGGTAACCCCACCCAAATATAGAGATAACAAACCACATAAAGTGTGGCAGATATCTTTTCAGGTAAGGTAATTGTATTTTTATTTTACTAGGCAAAAATGAATTTGTGTAAATAATCTCATGCAGGTTATTGTCTTTTCTGTTTGTATTCATGTGTTTGATTTCTATTTCTAGTATTATGTTATTGCATATTATTTACACATAATGAATTGATAATTCATATAATAATAATTGTTAGAATAATACCCCAATAAAGTAACATAAAAAATCACCATACAATAATTCCTGATTTTCATAATTATTCACAAATTTCATAAATCATCTAATGATCTGTAATAATATAATAAATATTGCACTGTAACACAGCAAAGATGCTAAATGGCATGTAGAAGTAGTTTTTTTATTGCAAAAACTACTGCATTATTACATTAATTACTATTTAATCGTATTAACATTATAAATATACTTTCAATATGACACTGCAGCATTGTCTTATTTAGTCAGAAACCATATTGACCTACATTTACATTTGTGTATTTTATCTATGATGACACACAAATGAAGAACTACAAAGTAATGTATCATAAACAAGACAACAATATTAAAAGTGATACATTACTAAATTTCAATAGAAGACGTAATGTTCTAGTCTTATTCCAAACGTTCTGTTATGATGACAATAAATTCTGAATTCTGATAGCTTGTGCTTTTGTAATATTCCAGTGAGCAATACCCTGAAATCTCACTAATGCTCTGCTCTGCTGTAACACTCCTCAAAGCCCTGAGTCTGGAGAAAATTACTGCACTGTCTTGCCTGCACTGCACTGTACTGGAGCTCTTTCTACCTGCAATTACTCTTCAACCTGCAAACACTATTAAAACAATAGCTTATACTGTTGTTAGCAAATCTATTGAGTTCCCAGAGCAGTCCAAAGTGCGGCTCATGGTTTAGCTGTATCTCATAAAGTATAGGTTCTCTGCAGCCTAATTGAGAAGGGAACGTTATTTGCTCAGGTTTCCAGCCCCTTATCAGACAAATGGTTTTAGCCGTAATGAGAACAAGCAGGCTAATTGATTCTCTGAACAAATGCAAACATGCTCTGTAGGTTTGTATAATGCCGTAGTATAATGTCTCATTGCCATTGTGTTGTTTTAGCTCAAGATTATTCACAATGCTGACAGAGAGAGAGAGAGCGAGAGAAAGAGAGAGCAAGAGAGATGTTGGTCACAGTGGCTATAATCTGTCTGCCCTGCAGTGATCTGCACCCTTCCGCTCTGGGCTTTGAAGCATGCCTATGTTTGTTACCTTTTCATTTTATAACCCCCTCCCCCAACTGCACTTCACCTCTTTTCTTCGCTCTCGTCTCACTCGCTGGTTTGCGTGTTTGTGTGTGTGCAAGCCCAGTTGTTTCCAGTGGCTGACATTCTCATGGGCTGCGCTAAACATGTTGCCTTCTCTTCCTCAGGATGTGGCTGGCCGTGAAGTTCCACTCTCTCTTCACCTCACTGCAGCTGTGCACGTATGTGGTGAAGGTAGCAGGTTCGAGTAACTTGAATAAATGCAATAATTCAGTGGGGAAACATGCAATAAATGCCATTTGTTTTGCAATTTAAAGATCATTTGCTTTCATTCATTTTTCTTTGTGTTTCTTATGAGTCCTTTTGCTTTCTATTGCAAACTTTCTGTTTTTGTCTGGCAAACAACAAAACATTCCCGTAAAGCCATTGAAGCAACTTAGCACCTAACAACCCTCAGGACACCCTAGCAACTGGAACAAACTAGCATTCTATTAAAACAATCTAGTAGAAACATAGCAAGAACCTGGCAACCACCCAGAACAGTTGAATTTTGCAGAGGTGAGAACCACTCACATTTTCTTCAGTACATGTAAAAATCGAGTTATTTCTCATCTGTCTGTCTTTGTTCAGTGGATATTTCCGTGCCGGAGAGACGTTTTGGCAGATCTAGACAGTTCCATCTGTAACCTGTAATACTGCAAATGAGTCACAAATCACTTTAATTAGAGGCTCAGGCTGTGGAGTGCAGAGTACCGGAAAACAAAGTTCTGTTTCCTCTTTAAATATAACAGCATGATCACTTTATGTGCCACACACACAACTTACACATCGTAAGAAAAGATAAATCACAAATGAAATGTCCCTAATTTCATAATTGTTTCCTCGAGACTGCCATGAGAATGTAGAGCACTGAAGTCTCTAGCTTCTCACATTTTTCTCCCTAAATAATCTCATGTGTTTCCTCTAAATTT
>JAZGTJ010005287.1:0-28001 GCA_036877575.1 Botia almorhae | reverse complement strand
TAATGCTTCTAAAATAGGTTTAATTCTCTTTATGCAAATAATTGTTTTTATTTAGGGATGAAATATGTTTTCATAAGTTTCACCAGGAAATATTTTATATAAAGTTCATTTATGACCAATATTACACTACTGCCTTTGGAATCATGGTAAAAACAAAAATACAAAAAAACTATATATGAACATAAAGAGAATGAATGTGAAATAAAAAGAGTGACAGGCAGAATCAAAGCGAATCAGAGCACATGAGAGGTTTATAACAGGAGACATATAGCCTCCAGGTGATTTGTTTAACTTTGAAAGGTTCTTTGGTTTGTGCTAAATTTGCTGCAAGCTACATGGTACCAGATCATCTAACTCTTTTCCCAAGTGGCACCAGCTAGCACTGCCTGCTTCCTGCGTGTGGGTAAGAATGTGAGACAGCCAAAAGGGTATATACGACAGCTTTCATTTAGCTAGCGCTGGCCCTAGTCGTGCTAAACAAATGGAACAAAACACATTTGTTCACATATGTTTAAACTGTACCGATCACACTCAGTGTTACACTTTGATTGGAATTTAATTACATATCATATGTCAAAGATGTTACATCCCCAAGATCTTATCTTATAAAGATACCTGTAAATTACACACAAAAGCAACACGTGTGTCAAATTGCTCACCCTATTTGTTCCGTCAAATATAAAAGTTGTTTGGCTGGATGTTTGGGCTGCTTTTTATGCAGTACAAATAAAAAGGGTGACCAAAATACAAAAAGCACAAAAAGCACCATCACCATCAAACAAAGCTACAGTATAGTATATACTAAAGAGTTGTACATTATGAACAAAGTTTATGGAAACCCCTGGTCACTATTCATGTTTGTTGTATTGAAAATGGCAATGCTCGTTCTGATAAGCACTCAGCAAAACATGCTTTTTAATGAAAGCAAACTTGTTTGGAACAACACAAGAGTAAGTTTGTAATGACAACTTTTTCAAAGTCATTTTTGGGAGAACTGTTCCTTTAAGGGAGCGAGATGTTTTGACGACAAGAAGGAAATATGAAACAGTTGAGTGAAGGAGAAAGGACAAGAAGTGCAAAGTATACAGGCAGGTAGAGTTAAATGTGACGAGGATTACACTCATTTGAAGATCCTGTGGTTTTATGGTGTCCAAATCTCTACCCGTCAGTCTCCACAGCTGGAGGGTGGGTCCTCCCAAGGGCTGATGGGAAAAAATGCAGATAGAAATAGGAAGCCATCCTCCTGGATAATCCACACTAAGCGCTAATCTGCTGAAGTGCGCTTTGAATCACCTGGGCGCACTTCTTCTCAGCATCATTGTACGCTTTGAAGTGGGAGCACGCAGAAAAGGAAAATGGACAGAAAAGGCTAAATCTGACGAAAGAGACAGATGCAAGGATTACTCTTTTATCCACACGCTGAATTATTACACCTGTTGGCCAATGCTGATGGTACGCTTGAATAAGTGGCCATTGCTGAATGCACCGTATTTTGAAAAGGCAGGATTGTTTCTTGAAAGAGTATTGAAGTGTGTAGATTAAAGGCTTTTATATTAACCCCTTGAAAATCAAAGGCAGAAACTGTGACGTTTCACTAACAATTCTAATTTGGAATGAAAGAAACATCCATTCATAATTTAGCTGCCTACCACTGCACATCAGCCCCAAAGCTCTTCAGTCATGTTTCAGCTTGCTAAATTAAATGCCTTTTGACAAGTAAATTGCTTGCCTTTTTGCTGATAGAGTCACACATAAATAATGAATGCTTAGTAATAGCCAGAGGAATAATACATATCAAAGACTGATGCAAATTACACGCTTATAATTGATGACAAGGTGGGGCTGTTTATAATTGTGGGTTGAAGTTTATGTTGTGAAAACAGTCATAGCCCAAGCCACCATTTTTAAAAAAGGTGTTTTTGTGACAAATCTGTTTTCTACATAAGTAGAAGGATGGAAGGTCCCTGTTTGATAATCCAGTCAAAAACAGCTTCCGATGGTATATAAACTTATTGTGGTTTATAGCTGGTTAAAGCTAAACAAATGAGGTAAAGAAAATTACCTGGTAAGCTAAAGTTTACCATCTTTGTGATACATGGCTGTAAACAATGCTCTCAAATGTTGATGGCCTTTTCTATATCGAAAAATTCAGAATATCACTGCAACAATACTGCAGATAGTGAAACTTATGTCATCAATAGCAACCACTGGTTGGAGACCTCCAATGATTTAATCCTGATTTATGCTAATGCCCTTTAGCCCAGTATGACCTCTTTTTCACTTCTTAAAGAGCATATTTGCTAGAAATGACCATTAAACTTTCTCTTAAACTTTTCAGACTGTGACCTCTCTGTCATTTCTCATTCTGTGATCTTCTACCGTCTTTCGCTATTGTTTATCCAACCTGTGGTGTGTGCTCTGATAGCACACCTGGGAATGACAAAAGCAGGGCCACCTGCCCTCCACGGTCTGCGGAAAAGAGGAAAACACAGCGGACAGTGATTGAAAAGTGTCGTCAACACAAGGGTTTTGTTTTTCTTGGCTGGAACAGCTTGTTGTCTCAGAGTGACAGATGACAAGACGTTCCCGGGTGCTGATGAGGTAGCGATGATTGCAGCAGGAATAATGAAGGGCACGCTGACAGCAAGCATGATTACATTTAGATCTCTATCTCCCCTGCCAATAACCAACCCGGCTGCTTCTTTACCTGCTGGGATTAATTAAATCAAAGATAAAGATAATAAAGGTAATTGCAACTGTCGTCATCATGGCTCATAACTGGATTCATGCTACTGCTTTTTACACCCACCCACCCCCACACACACACACAGATAGGGTAGCAGTAGAAACACACATTTAATGTACATGCAGTCAGGAAAATGCTAGCTGTTTGTATGTTTTGTATAATGCCTATATATATTCAAGAAGTCAGCCATTGTACAGCAATAAATAAATAAAACATTGCCTTGCTATCATATTAAGACTGTCCGAAGTTTGAAGAAAAAGAGTGAAGTATAACAAGTTACAAGACAAAAAATCTCTTTCTCATTACTCTTAAAATATAATAAATGAATGAAAAAATCGAATTATTCTGTCTTAATTTTAATTATAAAAAATGTTTAATGTTCTTTTGATTAACATAATCAACATTGCACTGACACTGGGAAAAAAACAAACATAGGTTTTATGTTCTTAGTGCAAAAATGCCATTTTTTTCAAAATGTGACCTTTACATGAGATTCATTTATGTGATGCGTTAGGTTTGGAACCACTATTCATTACAGACTGTTTAAGAATTTAAAATTCAAAAATGCCAAATGTTTAAAATTTCTCAATGCACACTGTACTTCCATTATTGAGCCATCATCCACACAATCTCAGGACTTCTGACTCGGCATCAAAGCCTTTTGTAATGAAAGAGGTGGAAAATTGCTGAGCATCATCCCACATGAAACAAGGAAAGCTGATCATCCCTGTGATCTTCAGCCCACAGAGACCCACAGCCATAAACTGCATAATGATGATATTATAGGCACCATAAAACTGTTTTTGTAGTCCCACAAAGCTCGTTAGAGAGCGATATCAAACTCAAAGCATTACCCTTGAATAACTTTGGCTTCAGAACTTCAGAGCTTTAGTCTCTTTGTTTCACATTCATTGTAACTGCCAGCTTTTAGAATAATATATTAATGTGAACATTTTCATTCAGTTCCTCTCCTCTGTTCTCACAATCTTACACATTTAATGCAAACTAACTTTTAAAGTTAATTGACCGAGTGCTTAAATTAGAGCCCTCCGAGCGTGGCTGGTTCCTTGTGAACTGGAAGGTTTCATTAGCAATTCAGTGGGTTTTGTGTTGTAGGACCTTTCATAGTCAAGAAGACCTTTTTGGAGATTTAAGTTTCATACAAGTTAAAATTTTGTCTTTGATTTTACATCTAAAATTTCTGTATAAATGATTTGGTTTTGAGAGTATCTGACGAGAAATGTTTGAGTTGGAAAATCTGAGCACGATTTGTGAGACTGTTGAGATTCAGGAGAATGCTGAACAGGAGAAGAAGAAATATGCTTAGAGCATTTATGCTTTATCATTGATGTCTAGGAGAAAGAGAATTTAAAGAGCTCTCATAACCCCCAGTAGTGAGCAGGAGTGTCCACTTGTAATAAAACTGCTCTCTCTAATCACACTTCAGAAAATCATTCTTCCTAGGCCAGTGATGTCAACAATTCACCTGCGAATCAGTCTTTAGGACTCAAGAGCTGATTTGTTCACTAAACTGGAGTACTCCATAAAGGTTACCAGATCAGTCAGATGATTTTTTGGTTGTCATATTTGAAAATGTGTGTATCAAAACTAAAACTGTCATTTATTTATTTTTTAAATCAAACTTGTGCTTTGCTCTCCCTGATGATTTACTTGGCATTTGTTGAGAAGTTTTGGGCCATATGTGGGGATTAACGTGTACAACAAAAGGCTTTCACTGGTTTGCATTACCATATGGACCATATGGGTTTTGACACAGTAGCAGACACTTGATGGGCAAAACATTAGTGTAAATAACACAGGTGATGACTAGGAAAAAACTTTTTATCCTCCTTACATGTGTGTAGTGAGCTTATCTCACACTAGCACTACTGTTGTTTGTCTTTAACATTATTAGTTACAGAGATTGCTGCATACAGTATTTTATCTGCTCTCTTTTAGCTTTCAAAGTCAGAATGTTATTATTCTGTCATAGCCCATGGCCATCAACATAAATCAGTGTTTGCAATCTATATAACCTGATCTGACATTTTTTCAAACAGAATATTTACCAAGAATAAAAATATACTGTATTTACTGACAGGACTTTATTTTAGCATCGGGAATTAATGATAGAGACGGGGATGGTTGAATCAGTCAAAAAGGATGTAAAGCCGTTATTTAAAAAAGGTTTTCCCATTTTCACTGTGTCATCCACATTTAATGCTCTAATGACAAATGGTAAAATAAATATATAAAGAAAAAACCTTCCCTGAATTAGAGAAGTCCAGCTTAGAAGGGTCACTGGTGTCTAAGTGTTTATAGACCCATATGAACGCAGCATATTTCAGGTGGCAGGGAGGCCAGTCCAGCAGTTCACCTGTGTAAGCACTACAGCAGAGAAGAGCAACGGAGGCCAAAAGATTTCTGCCATGCTGACTCAGTCCCTAAGACTCTTAGCTTGGAAAGTGCAGCTGAGAAAATACCACTGTCCTACTTTACATTGTGTGTATTTTTTTATCATTAATCAAATAGTACACATGTACAAAGTGGCTCCCCTTTGCAGACCACTAAAGTATCACTGTTTTGTTTTTGTTTTTGTTTTAGTACGAAAATCAAAGTCTAGAGAGTTATAGGCCCCATTTAAAGGCATTGTAGGCACACACCAGATGCAAGAGTGCTCCAAAACATGGCTAGACACTTTATGCTGTCTACTTAGATAGCCAAATAAAAAACATTAACTAATGCATTGCTGCGCGTGTTGCACGTATGTTGGTTAACTCGTTTATGTTTCAAACGATACTAAAAGTAAGAAATAATTCTGTTAAATTAGAAATGAACTGTTTTACCAATATTTGTTTGGGCTTTGTTTTGTTGTTAGCTTAGCAATATGCTAATGAAAAACTATTAAAATCACTTGCGCAAAGGCTAGTGCAAATGATATTTGCATGACGCATGGGGTTGCTGCTGAGTTGTTTTAAAATCAGTTCCATTTCAGGTGCTTCCCTAAAATGCAGCTACCTATATAGGCAGTTAGCTCACTCGATTTTGAGCCAGTTTGTTGTGAATCTGTTGTTTTCCAGTGAACTGCTCATTATATAAGTAATGAAGACTCTTCCACTGTGTATTCAGTGATTTCCAGGCTTCAGGTCGGATTGTAGTCCCCAGTGTGAAGGGCTGAGGAGAAGATAGACACATCTCTTAATCACAGAGCAGTGGTCAGGCAGAGACTAAGGAACACAGACTTATTATTAACAAGCTTCTGTGTCAGCAGAGACCAGATCAGTTTCTCCACCTCCAGAACCCAGGAGGACACAGCAAAGATCACACCTAATCCCTCAGCCAGATCAGTGACGTGTCAAGCTGAAGCCCTTTAGCTAATGAGGTGCTGCTTAGGAACGCTCGTGTAAAAAACACACAAAATCAAAGACCAGGTAGATGGTGGAAAAAGAGATTGGGTCTCTCTTCTCTGCAAATTAATAAGGGTTTTGGAAAGAGTTTGTAAGTTTATTTGAAGAAACTAAGTGGCCCAACAATATAGTGACATCTATTGTAACATATATTTATCAATAACTACTGTAAAAAGCAACATTTAGTTTTAATGCAACATGTTACCCCCCTTAGTTACAACTTTATCAAAACTTTTTCAAATTTGCGACTCTGTTATCCATTTTACTACAGAATTTTATTGTTTTTTTATAATGTTTTTTTTACTAGAAAATGACAGTCACAGAAATATCACAGGTTTAAAAATGACAGTCTTGTAAATTAAAATATTATATAACAAAATACAAGTATATAAATAAATATATATATAAATGTTTGTGTGTCTGTGTGAAATCCTTCAGTCCAGTTTTACTGACTATTGAGGAGCCTGATGGCATGGGGAAAAAAACTATTGCCCAGTCTGGTTGTAAGGGCCCGAATGCTACGGTAGGAGGGCAAAGTGTGTATGGGGTCATCCACAATGCTGATGGCTTTGTGGATGCAGCGTGAGGTGTATATGTCCATGATGGAGGGAAGAGATACCCCGATGACCTTTCCGCTGTCCTAACTACCCGCTGAAGGGTCTTGCGGTCCGAGACGGTGCAATCCCCAAACCAGGCAGTGATGCAGCTGGAGAGGATGCTCTCGATGGTCCCTCTGTAGAATGTAGTGAGGATGGGGGGTGGAAATATAAGTTTTAGTAACTTAAGTAAGAGAAGCATTGGTTCTCAGATGAATTTTTTGTTCATCTTAGTTATTTCTCCTAAACAGCAATGAGATGCAAATGGAGAGCAAATGGAAACTTTTTTAAGTCTTCTGTGTCTCAGATATTTCTCATTAGAAACAAACCCAGAAATCTCACAAATGTCTCCATTAGAGTTTCAGAAGCGATCTCAACAATGTCACAAACAGAGCTCATTTGCCATTTCTGCCATCAGAATTTTAATATGAACTCAAACTTTACAAATCAAATTTACGCAAATTCATATTGTTTTAATCACAACTTACATTAATTTTATAGCTCCATGCTCTTTAATGTATTTAAAAAATTGTCTCCTTTGTTTGTTTTTATTTCTCCTAAGCAATTTTAGGAGAAACATCTCAAGTTGATACTTGAATTAAACACAGCTGAGATCTCCAGCAAGTCTCCTGAACCTCTGAGAAATAAAATTGTCCTCTGGGCATATCTTAAATTATGGTAAGCAACAGAGAGGTTATATGACAGAATAATAATTTATTAGATAGCTAAATCACATTTACAGATTTTTAAATCACATAATATGTAGTATTTCTTTAGTAAGTTCCCTGGCAATGAATGTTATTTTTTTGCAACTTCCTCTCAGTAGATGTAAAGGGAAAATACAACATCTTCCTTGTGTTACTTTAGCATGCGTGCAGAGAGGTGTCAAAGAGGTGCAGTCTTTGGTGTACAACCTGCTGCCGCCACACAGAGGAACCAAAGCTTGTTTAATGATCTGAAACTGGAATAATTTATTTTAATAAGCTGCAACAAGGTCCTGGAACCACCAGAAGTTGTCGCTTTCTGTAACTTTTTCTTTGTCTGTCTGTCACAAAATATTTAGAATGAAAAATTCACAACCATGAAAGAATACCTGCATTAATGGTTTTAGACATTTTTTGCAAATTGAGGGACAAAAAAGTGAAAAAAAATAAATCTTTAAAATCATTTGAAAAATTAAACTCTTATAAAATGTCATAATTAGACATATTTATATATAATTTATTATGTAAATTATTTACAAGGTCAAGATGACTTGCAGGTTGGAAGACTGTTATTACTGTGTTGTTAGTTTATTGTGATTGTTATCAGGGAATAACAGACCTTGGAATATTGAGACTAACCAAACAGACACGGCTCCCAATAGCAAAGAAATCTTAACACAAACTTGTGTACAGTTGAAAACAATGGAATTCTACTGTACATGGAGAACATTTACAAAACTCTCAAGGGTAGTCAGCAATCTCAGCTTTACACCTAAACACCCTGAATGTCCCTTAATGTTTCAGTCTTGAAGGCAGTCACGCATGGGTCTAGATAAGGTTTGTGTTTAATTGTTCCCTGATGATCAGTCATAAGAGCACTCTCACCTGAATCTCAGAGGTTCTGAGTAAGACCTGTACAGCAGTTTCCCTGCTCAATGGCGTGATATATTGCAGTATGTTTCGAATAGGTAAATTCAACACCCACCTCCCCACCGCTGCGGTGAGCTGCTAAGACAACACTTGATTGAGCTCCTAAAATGTTTGAAGGCATAAATAATCTTGGCATAGTGACATTTCTTTTCAAACTCTACCGATCTAAGTCAAGCGTGATTAATTAAAATGTGTGACACCTACCATCAAGGAATTAATTTACGAGATTTAACTGCGTGAATGATTTTTGTGACTGTGTGAAAGTAATGTTTTAACGTCACACTTCTTCTTGTGAAGACTTGGCTGACGTCAGACAGTCCTTTGAGGAACCAGTCTGTGCTCTTCTCTGTGTGGTGTCTTTAAGTACATTCGACACGTATCCTGTGATGTCAGCTTCTTTTCCAAACATAGTGAGCTGTCTTGTCTATGGCCTATATACAGTAGGTAGCTGTGCATCGCAATGCATTTTGGGATTACTAGGATTAAAGTTGCTTTTGGACACCTTTTGAAATTGCTTTCACATGTTGCTGTCTAGGTAGGCAGCTCATTGGGCTTTGGGAAAGAGATATAAAGTCTCTGAATATATTTTGGATGTCTGCTAATAATATAAAGCCATTATTAAAAATGTCATGTGTCAAGGAGAGATGAGATTTTGTGGCATTCTAACGAGACCTCTCAAGCTACATCAGTATAGCTCACTGGAAATTAATGGAATGATCACAGTTCCTGCTTTCCTGTTCTTTTAGGTTCGTTTGCAACATTTGTTATACCTTGAATGTAAAAGTGGAACTCATGTCATCTTTGTTGTAATTATTTGCAAAGTTGCTCATGTATATGCAAATATATTTGAACACGGGGTGGTCTTGCTCTTGGCAGACTTGTGGACAAAGGACTAAAACTTGAAAAAAAATTTATTTACTTAGCAACCCAGTAGAAGAACCATAATTAATCGTATGGCAAAATGTCTTCTTGCTGATATATTGCATTTCTGAAGGAAAGTTTACCTTCAAGAAAGATTGATGTTGAATTTAGTCCCATAAATTTAATAATAACCTTTCCTGTGGGTTGTATAAATCTTTTTTGGCATGAAGGGAAATGTATATACAAGCACAATTGCCACCAAGTTGCATGTACCCCAGGAAGAGAAGATTACCAGTCAACTTTATGATGTCTCATATGTATAATCTGGTTGTTGACGCACGCTCTAGAATTGCTTCAGAGTTAAGCTTTGGTGAGTTTTGCTGAGTGTAGTCACTTCCTGAAGTTATCAGAAGTTTGCAGAGAACTTCTTGTACGTTGGTTTCACTTGCTTCTGTTTGATTGCAGCAGCACATGTCAGTTTGGATGACGCAGCACAATAACTTTGCATGTTAATTTAAAAAAGTTTTTACTTTGTTATTACTGTTTTTTTGGTGTCTCAAGAGGAGGACCCATCAAAATAATTCTAATCACTGACAGTGGGAAGAATTAGTTTGTGTGTGTATGTGTGTATATTTTAACACTGAATTTGTTCTCTGCCCTTAAATGTCTTGAGCTAAGAAGATTACAGAGTGAGAAAAATTATTGTTATTCACAGTGAACTGATTTTACAGTTACCAAGCTCAGTGTTTAATTAAAAGAATACATGTCATTTTCTGGGTGACAATGAAATGTAGGTGTAAATGAACACATCAGGACCTACTTGTGGCAGGTGTCCAAAAATGAGAGAGAACAAGAAAAAATGAAATAAGTGATATACATTTTGCTGTAGGTGTAGTTATATGAATTGTGTGGTAGCTAACCCTAGCAATGTTTAGAATTAAGGAACATTTTCATAACTTTCACTAATGTTTTTTCAAGGTTCTGTAAATGTTAGGAAAAAAATTAAAGAATGTTTATGTAACATTTTTATAACATTATTTTTATTTTATCAATGTTATTGTAATGCTGAGAAAAACATTCTTTGATTAATGTTCCTGAAATGTCCTTATTGTGTTATTTGTATTTAATGAGTGTTTACATAATGTTAAAAAGAAATGTTTTTAGAACATATATTTGTATTGGGAACCATGCATAGATATGCACCATCCTTTGTAAATGTCAATTCCAACAATACATAACAAAAAGGGGTTGAGTTAAGAAATAGGTTTGAGAGAGAGAGTGGGTAAGAGACCTCAGCTGTATGCTTTGATTAAGTCCTGCTGATTTATTTATCTGTGTGGGAAAGTTAAGCTCTGCCTCGCTCATATATTTATGGACACCTCACAAAGATAAACAGTGCCAATGAATAATCTGCCACATCTGGGATGTGGAAGCCCTTTGAATATTCAAAATCATAAGTGCTGCAAAAATGAATGTCATACACTGTCATAAAATACCTGTTCATTTAGTTTCATGTCTAATTACTGGATTTGCATAGTTTATTGCATTGTTTTTAACCAGATTTCCTCCGCAGAGTTGCAAGACCTTGTTTTAAATGACACAATTCTGTTATCAATTTTCCAGAATGACTGACATTTTTTTGCCTGCAATTTGATCTTTTGCTATTATTTTTATCTGACATCCCTTGGCCTCCCAGGCAGGTCTGTCTACGCCTGTCGATGAAGGAAGGGAAATAGGACATCTCACTCCTGCGTTATCTCCCATCGTCCCGACTGCCCACGTTGTCTGTTTAATTTACCGAGGGCTGAGGAAGTGAAACCTCAGACAGTGTCAGCCTTCCCTGATCTTTCACAGGACAAAAGACAGAGCTTCAAACACTAGCCAGGCAGCTTAACTTGTGGGATTTATACTTCGGTTTCCTTTTCATTTGTGCTTAAATCTGAGTCTAACTTTGACGGGCAGCCTAGCTTTATTCTGTATCTTTGGTCCTGTTCAGCACTAACATCTCCCCGCAGACTACAAGTAAATCTTTTCCCATGCCCTCTGTATGATGTTCTTGTCTGTTTTGTGCCATACATGTAGGTCTCATTAGAGTTTTGTACATCCGTTCATTGAAAAGGCTTCTGTTTGGCTCAATAAAACATTTAATTTCAAATGCTTCACTTGTTACATGTGTGAATGTGTTCACATAATTAGGGTAGCTGTGTTCATAGCACATTAAATTATCTAAACTGCCAAATGCACCAATCTGAACAGCCCACAACAAATTTCTAAATGTTTACTACTACCATCTGCTGTTCATAAGAAGAAATATGATTTTCTTCTTTTCTGAAATGTGTGGTTGTGTAAGAAAAAACATATTAAAGAAAAAACACTTGCTTAGGTAATCCTACCAAAAAATGTTCTACTACACTGTGTACATCTGTTTAATTGCAAATAGACAGTATATCACATTGCATTTAATTAACCAAAATAAATGGCTTTAATGTGATAGTTAGCACTTGTTTAGAAAGCACCCTTTTCAAACACGCATGTTTCCTCATTAACTGCCCTTAACACAATAAAGGATATTTAAGTCTTTGCTTTGAAGCCATTTCAAAGCAATTTTATTTGTTGTTGCTAAGGATACCCTGTCACCATGGCAGTAAAATCATCTCTAATACTAATATCACTGCTTCGCCTTTCTGAAACAGACCACAGGGAGAAGAAAGCATAGCCATGGATAGCATAGAAGAATATCTCTGTCCACAATCTGAGGGTGGTTAAAGAATTCTTTGTAATTTATCTTTTATAATTAAGACACATTTAGGAATCACAATGCACCCATTTTTCTGTAAAGAAGTCAGGGCCTTCATTTTATTAATGCAAATTGACAGACTACTTAGAACAAACTGATGATGAGAACAACATTTTGAGGTGGTAAATATCCTGTTGCACCACTGCACAAACCACATAGAAAATACAATTGGATAACAGGATATATTGTATTTATGTTAAGTTTTCATAACATGTATTAGGCTACTTTACTGTAGGCCCACAAAAAATTAATAGAAAATTCCTGCTTACAAGTTAATTTCTGTTAACAACATCTGTGTGACTGCCGATGACAAAAAATGTATAGGCAGATTACTGCCTGAGCCAATGAAGCCCTGACCTGGGTTCACTGGCTGTCAGGGGCCTCTATCTGAGAGTGAAATTTCTTCTAGCAATTAAAATTCTTCTATAAATTAAAAATATCTCTTTTTGTTGCACTCAGCACTAACTGTGCCTTCTCAATACAATATGGCTGCTTTGCTGTTGCATAATAAACCCCATCTACACCTGATGTGACCAATGTCACGTTGTAATGCAACACTCGGCCTATAACACCTTGTTATTTAAATATATAACAAAATAAAGTTACTTTATTTTAAAGTGTCTTTGTTACAGTGTAATTATACATTTAGGTACTGTGTAATATTAACAGTTGTACCCACTATAGGATTAGGGTTTGGTTTAGGTTTAGTTGCATATCATTATGCATAATTCACTGTAAGTAAAGTAAGTACATGTACATGTGTGACGTGTGTAAAATAAAGTGTTACCCAAAATAATAATAAAATACAAATACACACATTATTTTTTAAAGCAAAATCATTTTGTCTCAAGAAAAGTGAATAAAGTGACTGGAGTAGCTATATGACGTACGTATGATGTTTTATTTGTATGTAACAACAATATAATAATATACTAATAATAAGTTCATAAATATTATTTGTGGCTGTTTATACCAAAACTGTCCTGTCCTTTATCTAAAAAATAATTGACAGTTCCAGTTAAATTTTTTTTTGTCTTGTTTTTCTCAGGGTCGGAAGCGATGTTTAGACCATAGGGTTCTGACCATCACACTGCACACACTGGCACAGCAACCTGTTTGTGATTTAACCATTCCCACCAGACAAAAAAGAGTAAATAATACAGAGAAAGAAAGAGTTTGCATTCAGCATAGACTCGTAATCAGTGACAAGAAAAAGGAGCTGCATTGGGGCAGCAATCACGTCACATGTAAAACTGGTGGGGCATTTAAATGCAGCTATTATCATAATTGTGTGTTTCTATAGCTATGGGTGCTTTTGGACCTGTGCACATTTAGAAATATATATATATATATATATATATATATATATGGAGGAAATGTCCATGTACTTATCCATTCATCCCAAATTGTCATTAACAGATTGGCAAATCGGATCGCATGGTTCATAACCTTAATGTAAATGCTATAACTTGTTAGTAGGCCTATGAGTGCCAAAACAAAATTGCCTGTTGTTTAAGAACTATTTATTTTGCACAACCTAAGCAAAGAAATTGTAATGTACTTTTTAGGAGTCCGGACTCTTATTTTGAAGTGTTCTGTTTGTTTCTGGATTTCACTGTTTTCACACACTTCCTGTTTGTAATCGTCATCACCTGTTCACCTTTGATTAGTTTGGCTTTTTTAGTTCCCTTTGTCTACTTTCAGATTGCCGGTTATTGTCGCACGTTGTATGTTCCCTGATCTTGGATTACCTTGGATTTCACTTGTTTCTTGTATGTTTTTGGATTATCTTCGTGTCATGCTGCCGTTTGCATTTGTCGTTACCCCATCACGTATATGGTTAGTGTTTGTTTGTCTTGTTTATTAAATACCTTTTCGTGATCTAGTTTTACATCTTGTTCATTTCTGCCCCACAAACACTACCGTTTCGTAACAGTATTAGATTGACGTACATATTATAAATTATGTTTTTATGTTAAAAGCATGATTTTGACATGTTAAAGACATAAGTTATGCCTGAGTAAATGTATTTTAGCTGTACGCACCATCCAAGCAGAAAATGAGAAAATGTTTGTACAAATCGTACAAATCAAGCAACAATACAGGCCATCTGTTGCCGGCATCAAATCAGTAAGAGAACACAATGACCTTTTCTGATGTCACAGGCGACATATGCCGGCCTGTAGAGTCATCCTAAAGCATGCGCAAAATCAGCCAACTTAAACAACCGAATTTTTACAATACAACACTAAATACTGCTGGTGTATTTCTGAGGATTTAGACACTAGGACAACATTTGGCACAATCAGTGTAGTCAAAATGAAAAAGAAGAAGAAAAATAACAAACAAACAAATACACAATGAAAAAAGTCAGTGACTGTAATATTTAAAAAATCCACCCGGAATGCAATGTAGCTATCAATGCAGCTACCTTTGTGTGTGTTTTTTTTTTTACTAAATCCAGGAGAAAAGATATTTTTCTGCCTAAGTCCTGCAGAGTGTCAGACAGGATATTGTGGAAGTGGCTTAACATCTTGTGCTTACGTTTCTCTCCAACTTGTCGAGCAGCTTCAGATGTTGGGGAAAGTAGTCTCATGGATTACTGTCAGGCCGTAAAAGAGGCAATTAATCAGCGTCTTAGAAATACCGTGATATACAGTGAAACTTCAAGGCCTTGTGGAGTCTTTTCAGAAAGATGATCCAGTGTTCACTAATTTGTGCCGAGTGGGCAGAGGGAAAGAGATGGAAAAACTGAAAAATGTGCTAAGAATATGTGACTAATTGAAATATGCTGGACCATGTCATCTATAAGCTTGTGAAAATGATGTGGAATCAAAATTTCTGTGAAAAACAATGAAGCGTTTTGCAAAATGTAATTAACAGCCATAAACCAAATCATTTTAAGTTTAGGATAAATATACAGCAGACACATTTTAGTTTTGTAATCTAAAGAATAGTAAACGTTTTTGTTACATATGTTACATTTTGTAACATTTGTTACATTTTGTTACATTTCATTGAAGTCATTATATTTCCCTTATAGCGTTTAATTAGTAGTGTTTGCTAAGGCAAGCATTAATATTACTATTGCTTCCACTTAATGAGAGACAGGGATTTAATCAAACCCTGAGATACTGAACTACAGTGCTAAACTATTTGTGCTATGGATATGAATGAGACCTTAACTCATGCAGTTATTACTGAGTTCTATTATTAATTTAGAATAAAACAGAACAAAACAGATCTAAATGGAAAATATATATATATATATTACAAAGATTGTCTTCCTGTAGCTAAATTGGTAGAGCATTAGCAGAGCAAAGATTGTGGGTTCAATTCCCAAAACAACATGCATAAAAATGTATATGTTAAGTGCATTGTAGGTCGGTTTGGATAAAAGCGTCTGGTAAATGCATAAATTAAATGAATGAAATAATTATATAATACGGCTAAAAGTGTTTTCTTTAGAAGATGTTTTAGTGAAAGATCTTTAGCTGAGACTCCTTGTCCTTCATCTCTGTCCTCGGTTTACATTTGTTGTCAGGTTATAAGCAGCACAGTTACTAATGTTTCACTGTGTAAATCACCAGCTTCTGTCAGGGAAGTCAGCTTCCTCCTACAGACCCAGACTAAAACATTCACAACTGGCAGATGGCTTTTCAGGAACGTTGAATTTATTTAAGCAACACATGGTGTCTTCAAAAATTAGCATTATGTGTTCTCAGATACATATTTAGCCTGTAATGCAATTTAGTTCCATTGAGAAGCATAATTTTATAACAAACAGAGACTGTATTTCAGTAGACCGCAACAAATGATTTCCAGATGTGGTAAAAGTAACTCCCTTGTAAAAATAGGAACTTTTTATTTATAAAGGACAGTCATAATTACAGTAACGGTCTTAAAGGAGTAGCACACATTTAGACTTGAACGTAAAGACACATCATACACGGTTTAACCCCAGTTATAGCAAAGCCCAATGGTTCCCACCAATGTTTGGCAAAATCCTTCCGTCCTATAAACAACACTTGTTTGCAACAAATGAATAGGTAAATTGTGAATTATGAATTTTCATTCCTTGACACAGACCAGATTGGAACCTACACTCCCCACTGTGTCATGGCACCCGTTACCCATAGCCCAGCACTTTTATCAAGAATTTGATCTGTTGCTAAACGACCCCACAGGAAAACACAGGCAAACACAAATGCAGTTGAACAGCTCACCTTCAGTACCACAGGCTGGTCTGATTGGAAGTGGCACAGGCAAACCATTACCTCAGAACTTGCTTTTACAGTTCTCTGTGCCCCCCTGTCAAGCTGGATATGTGCTACAGTAACATCTCACACAAATAGCAAGAGCCATTTTTCACACACTGTGTAAGGACACATGAAGTCACCTCATCTACAAGTTTCTATCCAACTTTTTACCACTTTCTTGTAAACACAGATGTTTTTTTCCACACCTTTTGTCTTCCAGATCCACTTTTTTACTGTTCTGTATTTCTGTGATAAGCTTTACAGAGCGGAAATGCACATAATTAGCCAGTTGTAAAAGGCCAGTGAGCTGACACATCTCTGTGACATTAAAGAGGTCTGTGTTTGTCTCCTTTTGCAAAGAGATTAAATAGATGCATTGATTCAAACCTTTTTTTAATTTTTTAATTATTTTAATCATGAATATTTTACATTTTGTTCATTTTTTTATACTTTAAAATTTCTCTACCCTCATTCTTACCATTAGAATGCTTTTTTTGGTTCTCTACTTTCAAAGGTTTCTTGGCTTTCATATGTGACAAGAGTAACATTTGTAACTTGTGGGTTTATGGTTGGGTTTCATTGTGACATGTAGTTGATTTGTACATATAAGCAGTCTTGTGTTAGTAACGTGTTTGTCATTTGTTTTCTGACGTCGGTAAGTAGCAGAAGTACAGAATGAGTCATTTTACAGCTTGATTTTAATAAATAAAGATATCGCTGGACTGGTGAAAAATTTTCTAAATATATGTTCTAAATATGTTTTCATAATGCATTAAACTTTTATTAAAATGGCAGAGGTAAAAATCTATTTTTAATGATCCCTATTAATTGGTATGTCATTGAGGTGACGTCAGCCAACAAAGAAAGCCACTTCAGAGGTGGAGCAATATTACGTTTCGATGAAAGACTGTGAAGACAACACTTTCAGTTTTCAAGTTTCCTTACTGCAGAATTTAGAGTGCATATGCACATCCTAGAAAACACCAAACATCAAACCTCAGTGTTGCTCTCTCCCTAAATAATAGACTCTCATTCGACTCATATTCTCATTCGAATCATTGTGTCTTCTTGCAGACATCCCTTTGGCACTTCTGTGAAATGTTAAACGCATAAAGTGTTTTGCAATACCCCCCCTCCAACCTCCCCTTGTAACCCTAGTGACACCCGCTCCACAATAATACTCATTTTGAATTAACCTTAGTCCTCTCAGAATGCCCCACTGTCAGTGTGATTTTGCTCCCCTGAGTCCTGCCACAGGAAGTCAATTGTTCTGTGTTTGTGACTGTGCATATGTCTGAATTTATGTGCCAAGATATAAAAATTCTGACATTTATTTGTGTTCATTGTGTTCCTAAATGACTCAATTCTACCATTGTAAATTTGAACCTATTTGTTTTAATGTAGAGGTGGGCTGGGACATATACACACATGTTAAATATGGGACCTTAGTCTGGGAGGTGTTTTTTTTTGTACTTGGGCCAGTAAGAAACCACCCAGAACACCCTAGCAACTGCATAGCAACACACTCGAAACTGTCTAGTCTTTAGGTTTTAAACAACGTCTAGGTTAAAAACAACCACATAGCAATGACCTGGCAACCTCACACACCACACACTCTCACTTTTTAAACATATTTATTAAGATAAAAACATGATTCTGATTATTTTACAGCTTTAATGTTTTATAAGCTTCCTGTATTGGGTTTCTTTGAGTTGTAATATTTTGGTGGATATGTAATGCAGTAGTTGTAAAGATAGGGTGTGAATTTGCGCTTAAGGCATGAATCTCTGTATGCCTAACTACAAGAGGTTTTTTAGAACTTTGTCTGTGTGTGTTTTTGGTGTGTGTGGTGGATGGTTGGGGGTAAGACATCTATGGCGGGCAGATGAAGGAAGATCTTCAGGCCCCTTGCAAACCTCATGTGAGGCGCTTCAGCACCAGATAAGACCTAATCCCTCCCAGAGAGCTGAAATGTCAATATTCACACACACACCAAAGGAGGCTCCAAATCTTTGTCCAGAGTCACAGAAACTACCAGAACTGAGTATATTCTGTGCACTGTGTACAAATATGGCAAAAAGTAAATTCTATCCATCAAAACACACTTAATTTAACAGTATTTTAGGGAATATTCCAGTTTTGTTTTATTAATGATTCATTTAAATCAAATCTGACACAATGCATATTGAAGTGCCGTGATATTTTACAAAAAATATCTCAGTTTGTGTTCCATCAAAGAAAAAATATTTGAGCGTGAGCAAATGATTAAAATGATGATTTTAATTTTTGGATGAACTATTACTTTAATTATTTCATGATATTCCGAATCTGTTTCAGTAATGATTACCACTCAGCTGAGTCTGTCATCACTGTTAATTTGATACATTTCACCTGTGGTCCTGTGAGATAATGGCTGGAATTTCATTGTCATTTATTACGTTATTATGCTTTATGTTTATGAGAAAACGCGTGCCAGGCTGCAGCCTTCGTCTCCCACATTCTCCTTTATCACTCTCTTTCTCTCGCTCTCCTTCTGTCTCTTCCTCCACTCCATTGCGAGTATATAGAAACTAACGAATGACTAACATTTCCCTGGGGAGTGTGTTAAATAAATAGACCACAAGGCATTCTAACAAATAGAAATGATCATATCATTAGACGTTACGCATCTGTCAAAAGAGACGTTAAATTCACCGCACAATCACAAAGAGTCACACTAAATTTGATTACCGGCTATATAAAACACTGTAGCACATTAGCGGCCTAGTAAAAATGGGCATCTCTCATAACAAGTAATGTATTTTATGATTCACAATGCCATCATCATTGAAGTGTTTCATTTTGATTGGATCATTTCATATTTCCTTGAACAAATTTGGCTTATTCAAACACCATATCACTGTGCCTTTCTTACACAGAGCAGAGCGCACAGAATCAGAAGGAACATTGTTTTAATTTTCCTTTTCCTGGATTTTGCAGAATCAGGAGAAACTGGAAGTTTATGTGAGTTTAAATGACAAGACGCAAACATTATCAAAATGATAAGGGACATACTTCCAAAAACTCTTCAAAGCAAAACTGACTAAACCTTTGGTCTTGCAATCTGATTCATATGATCAAACTGATTCAATCTGAATCATATTAAAATACATGTTACAGAAACACGTTCATATAACTTATTACTATAATACTTTGCAGGACCCATAGGCCAACTGTTCCCGTTATTTTCTATGTCAAAAACCTCATCATGGTCCTGCAAGGGCCCTGTGAATTTTTTAAAAGGCCCTAGAATTCAGCTCTCGATGTATGTTCCCAGGCATCCAGGGCTCCAGGATTCTTATTGGTCAAGTTGCACTTTATTTGCCAGGGGGGCCAGGGGCCCTAGTGTTTAACTTGTAGTTTGTGCCGAGGGCCCCAGTCATCAGTTTTCTTTGGCAGTGGTAGACTGTGTGGCCTGAGGCTATGGGTCCCTTGCAGTCCTGGACACTGTCCCCACTAGTCTATACTTCAGCCCTGATTGCACTTAATGAATTTGCTCAATAAAACAATGTTTAAATGAAAATATGTGTCCATAATATTTTTATTAGGCAGTAATCACTTTTTATTACATACTCTAGGCTGTGCTTGTGCTTAACAACAATATTGTAACATTATAGCACATCCTGTCTCTGCTTATGGCTTGAGTATAAGCATTTGTTTATCAAAGAAGGTCTATAAAGGAAGGAAATGCACACAGTGGCTCAACCATGGAACATGGTTCAGCACCACGGACAGCACTCAGCAGTGTGAAAGCTATCCCCAGCAGCCCAGTCTTGCTGCACAGTAAATTACAATCAATATAAGTTAGACCACATGTGCACTATAAAGTCTATCAATCTGTAAAGGCTCCCACAGCATGAAGAGAATGGTTATTTAATTGATTTGTAAGGAGTAGAAAAATATGTTCTACTAAGATTATTTAGCTAAAAAAAATATTATTTTATTTTTTGCATCTAAGCAACAGTGAACACTTGAGCTGTTTGGCTTAATCATTTACTTGAATTAATTGAAACCTTTTGTGTTTTATCTCTAATCCCTAACAGCAGTTGTTCAATATCCATTCCTGACTAAATGCTATAGCTATGCAGTAAAACGTAGGTGTTTAATTTTTACAATTAAAAATGAGTGAGGCAAGACATCATGGAAGTAAAGTCTAAACTGAAAGTGAGTACTTACTCTCAAGAGCAGAATACTTGGATTGAGTACTTTGATTTATAAATAGTGTACTACATGATTCACAGTTTTATCATTGTCTTATCTATTGGCTCCTGAGTGATTAGTCACATGGCATTTAGAGCTCAGGTGATTGGCAGAGGTGGTGATGGGGGTGTCTCCAGGTACAGTATTATAAAATTCCTATGCTGTCATACACAGCATAATTACTTTTTAAGTTGCAAACAAAGTTTCAAGGTGGCAAAAAATGTCATTTGGAATTTAATGTAAATCTGCTCTGTTCCCTTCACCAAGTTACCAAGTTGCTTCTGTTGTCACTTCCTCTTGATGGGATAAATGACGTAGTGACATGTACATCCTCTCAGACAGTAAAATCACTGTATAACCTTCATTACCTGTCTGCCTTAGCTCCTCTTCTCGCCCTCTTTTAGTTTTGCTGCTCCTAATACTTGTCTGTTGTTTAGATGTGATAAAAGAGGAAGTCTTTGTAAAGAGAAGATATGTGCTGATGTTCAGCCTCACACACAAACAGCTCTCTCCTACACACACAAACACCCTGTGGGGTTATCAGGAAACAGTTTGCCTGCCCCAAACGTTCATTATGTCCCCAGATAGTGGAATTGGCAACTTGTCACCATCATTGATTTCTCTTAAACTGCAATTTACATGGATATTTGTGGGTGTCCTTCAGGCTGCCAGCGTCCCTGCAGACCAACCCAACACCCTCAACAAACCTTTCACATACACACATACAGGTACCCGTGCAAACACACCAGTTTCCCCCATAGCACTCATGGAAATGTTCCAAGCACACAAAAGAACCTCAAAGTGACTTTTCTGTCAGCAAATATGCTGTGTTTTCAAATGTACTTCCATTCTCTTGCCGTTTTTTCTACAGTAAATGTCACCAAGTAGTCGCACTGCTGGTATTTCAGATGAAGTCTAATGACATTTGACAGTGAAAAAAAATTGCCTTTTGTTTTGTTAGCAAAATGTCAACATCAATGCATGTATGTCTACGATAATTTCAGTTTAGAAATCTGTCGATCAGCAGATTGGAGGAGTAAGTAAGTTCTTGCTATAGGGAGTAAGTAAGGCTGGTTCAGAAAATGTATTTCCAAAGCTGCATTTCTCTTAAAGTTACTCATCTGAAGAACTATTTTCATGACTCTTATATTTGTGTGTGCATGGATCCACAATCTTGCAGCTTCCTAGTGATAAATAATTTTGTGCATGATCATATTTCATCATTCTTTGTACTTAATAAGTACTAGTGTATCTGTTAGGCCTGTTTGCAGAGCATTGTAGTTTCTTTGAGAGTTTTTATATTCACAGTCCAACTCACCTCAAGCTTACAGGGCCATTGGAGAATTTAAGTAAATTTAAGAATAAATGCTTTTTAAAAGATTTAGCCATGTCTAAATTTTATGATCTGAAGACATATTAAGACATCATTCTTTTTATGATAATCAGTGGAATAAATGCAGAAATTTCATATTTGTAAAAGTTATGATTGACACACTGCCATAATAAATGGTTCTAATCAATTTAGAACAAAGAGATTCATCCCACTCAATAATCTATGGTTTCACCTGTAAACACAACATCAGATGAAGGTAAGGTTCTAAGTTCAATAGAAGTTAAGCTCAATCGACAATGTCTGTGACATGCTGTCGATTGCCACAGCAAACAATTTTGCCTTCTCCCTCAGTCTGACAAAACAAACCAAAATTGTGTTTACAGTACTTTAAATTTTACTTTTAATTAAATATTTAACTAAATATTTAAAATAAAGGTTTATCTGAAAAGGCACTACACACTTTAAAATACACATGGTTTCGAGAATAGCCACAAGACTTTAAAATGGTACATTATTATAATACAATAACTTACTAACCTGTGTAATGTTATATAACTTTTAAACTGTCATGACCATGTCAAGCCAGTAAACCCAGAAACTTTCCCAGGATATGCTCTAGGATACAGAAATAAGATGTGACATATTAGAAAAGTACTTACAGGGAGCAAACTCCACCCACAGGAATTGCTTTGAAAAGGCATAACCAGTAGTTCATCCTTCTAGACAAGAAATCCTACTGCAGCAGTCTTACTTTTTTTACAGCTCAAATGACATTTTTGTAAGGGAAAAATATATATTAGAGCAAAAATACAAGCTGCAGTTCTGCTTTTTAAGCCTTTTTATTTATTGCATTCAACAAAATGGCCCATTGTAAACACATTCCTGTAAATGCATTTTGTTTTTACAAACTAAAAGTCAGCCTGATTTCCAGTGGTCGTTGACAGAATGCAACACATGATGTAATAGGAGATTTCCTTGTATTAAGACAGGACATGGTCTTAAGTGTTTTTATCCTTCACAGATACAAGGATACCCATATTAAAAAAAAGCTAATTTCTCTCTTACATTTTAAAATATTTGATAAAGAATATTAACTAAGATTTCTATATTAAGGTGTAGATCATGGCTAGATTACTGTTATGCGTATACATGCAGTTGTTTATTGTTAATTGTTTATTTGTAATGTGTTCATGCATCTTGAAATAATACATTAGTATACATTAAACTTAACAATAGTTAAGATTTACATAAAAAAGTTCATACAGTAAACAATTATAGGATGTTTAACTTCACAGACATCTGGTTAGAAACTCTGCTTTTAACCATTATACAGTACATATATCCGCAACTTCTGCTGTTCCAGCCAGATTTCACTCTTCCTGTCTGCCCTTTCATTTCACAGTATCAGCTTCGTCACTCATTTAGAGATGAAGGCTGAGTTTTCATGCCTGCATGTGATGGGACGGGATGGGGGTGTGTCATCAGTCGTGATGTCAGAGCGCAAGCACTCTCATGATTGGCTCTAATTAGAATCTGCGGCAGCAAATAGACACGCGTCCTGCATGATTGGATTCAAAGTGGCTGGTGCCAAAAAGCGCAGAGCGCACGGGAGCTCCGGCAGCCTTTCAGACGCGCTTTCGCACGGGAGAAGGACGCAGCGCTCCCGCTGAGCAAAAACACAGTCAGACAGACGTGCAGCACTTTTAAAGGTAGTTATTTAACGCTTATTATTAAAGTGCGAGGCGGAATAAACTGAAGCTGATATTGCTGGAGCCGTTGAGCGCAACTGAAGCAGAGAAACTCCTGAAACATCAAGCAGAACAAGTTATCCAAAATCTGAGCGCTATGGCATCGGTCCCCAGCAGCCAAGTCAAATGCAAGTTCAAGAGGAGAAGGAGGAGAAGGTCAAAGCGAAAAGGTAAAGTTTTCTGCTATTCTTTTTCTTGGCGTGAATTATTTTTTTTCCCTACGACCGAAATAGCATAAGGGTCGAACGCAAATTGCATTGATCTTTTCAACTGCCCAGAAATTTAATTACACAACAATCTAAATGTCTGTACAATTGTTTGATCCACATCTCCGCATCAGCACGATCTCGGAGGTCGAATCAGCATGAGCATTGTTTCCCGTCCAAGTTTTGGCAACATAAGAGTGCTCCGTACAGTTAACCGCTGATACGCGGCCGTACGAGGACAGACTCGCTTGCACCGTTTATTTTTCGGTATGGGAAACACATGCTGCCCTCTAATCCAGTTATTTTAGATGCTTCCGATCTGCCCTTGTCATTACTTAAATACCACAAAGATTTGACCTCATGCACGTTATTCGGCCTGTCGTAATATTTGCTGGACATATTTTTATACAGAGATTAAAAAACTATATATGTATACTATAGCTACTCTGATGAAAGTGAAAAAAAATGCCGTTGTGGTCCTAAGTAATCTAACTATCTTTAAAAACTTCATGATGTGACAAAGTAGTCGGGTTGATTTAGGCCATGTTAAATAATATATTAAACTTGAATAAAACTAGTTCATTTAATTGTGAATACATGAAGCAAATATTTAAGTTCTCTGACAAAATATTTTACAGTGTGTAGACTACTATTATATATAAACTGTATAACTGCATAAAGCTTGGTAGTTTGTTTTTAGAAAATACATTTTTATCACACATTTTCATGAACCATTTGTTTGTATAAGAGCTTTTTTATTCTATTTATACCACATTCTTAATAGTTCATCTGCTGACCCTAAGGGAAACAATGTTAGTTTATTTACAGTGTACAATATGCTAGCATAATTAAAGAGACAAACAGAAAACAAAAACATTGAAAAACAGTTTAAAATTGGAAATGAAAATGTAACCACATTATAATACTTACCCAGTTACAGCTGGTGTAAACATAAAACAGCTCCTTATTAAAACAGCTTAAATACACTGGTAATACAGAAAGCAAATATTGTGTGTTTAACAACAAGAAAAATAACACCAATAATGTTGCTATTATTATTATTATTAGTTCATGTTACTTACATTTTAGTTCTTGCAGTTTCTGTCTAATATTTCTGCAAAAACAGCACATTGAAATATTTAGAAAAGGTACCATAATTGCATTATTAACTTCTTCCCATATTTGGTAATAAATGGAGTGTGAGATGGTGGTCAGGTGACGATTTGTGTGGGGTGTTTCACCCCATCACTGCTTATCGTGTGACCCAACAGGTGCGCTGGCAACAGGCTGGATGAGGCTGATAGCAGCATTGACTAGCCACATTTCTCATGGTCAGTTTCACCTTTTTGCCTTCACTTGCAAATGTGGACTTGCACTTCTGTTTAGTAATTTCTTTTTTTTTTATCTGCACTGTTTTCTTTAAAAACATAAACATTTTAAATCTAAACATTTAAATTTAAACACAAAATATTTTTAACAGTGGCATGCATTTTGGAACATGTAGTATGTGCAGATGAGTACATTGTGATATAATTATTTTGTATAAACACAGAAGCAGTGCATAAAAAACCATTAGCGCCGGGCAAACCGCATACTGATGTCTGTCAACCACTGCAACCTGACCTGTAACCCAAAGTATTAATAACCCAAGCAATTGTGTGAACACAGACAATAGCTGTAGTGTAACACAGAGGCAAATATATTTACATAATGCAAATGACAGAATTGGTCACAGAACATTAGGCATTGCATATAAACATTAGAGAAGTAAGAGTGTGTGTATGCATTTGTGTGTTACGAACGGCTAATTTATCAGCCGAGCTAATGAGGAATGATGATACTGGACAAAAGCTCCTCAAAAGTTCCTCATCCAGTTTCCACCAAGAACCAAGAGCAACACGCAATGAGCAGAAATTCAGAGTCAGAGGGTTTGTGTTCAATAGGCAAGTTATTTAGACTGGGTTTTCATATCCTTTATTCTATATTGTGTTTAGTTTGTTTTATAATCATCATTATGATGATTTTTATTCCGTTGGAGACAATGTCCTTTACTCTGGGGAATGGAGGCACAATTAATCACATAAAACCAGATTACATCAACAGATTGTTTTAACTTCTCCCACCTAATCTATTTTAATGGAGATGAAAACATAATACCGTGGCTTGTTCTAATAAACACTCATCTTTTTTAAAGCCATAACAATTCATTTTATTGTCCAGTTGGTAAAGGGGTGACATTTCGGGATTATGTTGACATGGCATTTGATGGTCTAATCCCCAGCAAATGCTTTAGATTATTGCAGAATGTCCAGTGCATGAAAACTGATGTGTATTCAAACACATGTAAGCAGATTTTACCCCTGATGTCATTAGTTTTTTTTTCACAGTTTTGTTAATTTTTTAGAAAGCGTAACGGTCATGTTAGATGAGGTTACTGAGGTAATACACTTGCAAACAATGGAAATTAATCCTCAGAACTGGGGCAGTTTTTATATCGACATGAAGTATGTGCCTTTTAACTTCATGTATTTAAGTCTAATGAAAAACAGAAGGAGTTTTGTTGATCTGTTTACATCGGACATATCGTAGAGGAATCAGCAAACAAGCAACCCTGGCCGGTATTACAGCACCATATATTAAATATGAAATAATGTAATGTTTGATGTATCAATGTCTTGATGTAGGTTGGTGATTTAAATTTAGCTCTAAATTTGTTAAAGGTTAGTCTTTCTTGAGGTGTTTGACTGCCCTGCTGTGGCATGTAGCACAGGAGATTATTCTGTTAGGCTCCTGGGTGAATTAACTGCGGTCCAGTTATTTACCCCCTGAATCTATAGGGAAATTAATGGAGTTAACCCCCATCCACCATCCACAAGAGAAATGTGTGCCTGCTTTTTGTGCCAGCGTTTTTAAATGAGAGCTAATATCTGTTGCAGAAATTGTTTATTGAAATGGACAAAATATTATGCCTTTGTCCCTGAGCTTTATTTATTAGAGTTTATTTGCTGATTCTACTGTATGTGGTACCTCACAATGTTATCCTGATGTGTAGAAACTGACAGACAGGGTGTCCAGTCAATGCGAAAATTATGCGTCCTGAAATCTAGAAGGTTACGCATTTAGGTCAGAGAGCAGTAACAGCCAACTGAGGACCAAACCAGTCTCGGTTGTGCTGCCCGGCACATAAAACAACACAAAATGGAATGTATCCGGTCTGTCAGTTTGTTGGATTTATTATTTACATGGAAATGTATCGATGTGAATTTTGGGCTTGTGTTATGACACACAAATCTTGTCTGTCTCTTTCTGTCTTGTGTTGTGAAACACACATTACACTGCAAGATTTTTGTGTCATTTGATTGCTTGAAAAAACAACAACAACAACAACAGCAATATTTTCTTTTTGGATGTCAGAATAAATATATTTGGTTGGTATATTTTGATTAATGTCGAAGATTTTGCTTAGGCATAATCCAGACATCCTGACATTGGTTGCACTGGAAAATGAAGTATTTAGTTTAGCAATCAGATGCGAGCACAATTTCGGCCTGAGCCTACTTCATTACACACTTTCTCTTTGTGCACGTTGTTGATAAGAAATTTTTTTGTGAACACCGGTATAACACCGTTAGCATTTAAGAAGTTAATGAGGGTCGTCACTAGCGGCAGCCAGAGACTGTTGTGACGGCATGAAATATTCTGTGGGTTAGGATACAGCGTCCTCCACAGTATGTTTGGCTGGTGAGGGGAAAAAGATATTACTACTGTATGATTTCAGCTTTTTCCAAAGGGACTGTCGATAAAGTGACCGATAGAACGAAATAGCACAACTTTACGAATTAGCATAATTAGTAATTATCTCTTAATAGGCCCTCTTGGCTTTTGAGACTCAGCTCTTGAATTTCTGCTTAAAGTTCATGGAGCGTGAGGGAAAAAAATAAAAACCCCAAAGTTTATATGGAAATGTCTCGATAACACAGACGCTGTTGAGATAACCATCTAATTGAGGTGAGACTGTAGCAGTAACATTTATGGGATGTGTTATGCGCTCAACATATTCATTTATGCTGTTTTATCTTTATTAAGATAATGTTTCCATTTAAATGGAATCCATATTATTTCAAATGCATGTGTCATGATAACATTGATATTTTCATAAATGTAAATTAACTCTT
>JAZGTJ010005286.1:0-28013 GCA_036877575.1 Botia almorhae | reverse complement strand
ACTCATTCAACTAATAGTACAACAGTCTCATTTTATGGTTGTACAGAACATACTTTAGAAATTAGCTACAAATACGTGTAGACTTTTTTCTGTCCATCTAAAAGTTGTTTAACAGTCACTTTTTTTGGGATCAGTTTTGTTCCTGATAAACAAATATATTCACAAACTTACTCAGATCTAGTGATTAAGTCTTTTTCAGAAGCCTGGTACCTTGTAAACGCAACCTTATTTTCAAAACAGACTGAAGATAAACCTTATAACCCTTAAAAAAGCTAACCAATCAGATCAGTCAGCTTGAGATTTTGGCAAGTACTAGAACTAGACCAGAAATTCTTACAGGGCTTGGATCAAGAGAGTTTTAGTGCATGTCATTTAACAGTACAGTACTTTCTTCAACTGAGTTGGGGGTTGATTGTCTTTCTTATGGGCATAATAGTAATAGTTTGTGTGAGCTGTATTTAGTCTTAACTGGAGGCCTCTTTTCGTAGTTTTATGTTGAATCTTTTGTTATCAGTAGCAGACGTAAAAGTGTCTTTTGCACGCATACAATTGTGTGTAACATAGATCTCCTAACATAAGCGCACAAAACATCTTAGGAATTCATACTTTGTTAAATCATGTGTGTCACTTACATATGTCACTTACATAGACCTTACTTAACGTTTAATGTAGTTACAACAAGTATACAAGTAATGAGGTATACTCAGTCTTGTATGTCATAGAAACACAAAATTGGGTTATAGATACAGGGTATGCGAAAGCAGCTGGCAACATGAAAGTCAATCACTCCATCCAGAAATTCAGATCTTTGTACTTTGTACTGTAAATCTGCACACTGTGTACTGTACACAGTGTGCAGATTTTCTGGGTACTGGATTTTCTGGACTTCACAGAATATCTGGATGACCCCCTGCATTTGCAAAATATTTAGCATATAACAGAACACTGCATATCTAATCATATAATAACAGACCCTAGACAAAGGTACAATTCAACCAGACAATTCAAACAGTTTGAATTGTTTATATAGGCTAATGCCTACTGTTAAATTTGCTCTCATAATAAAATTGTACACAGTGTGTCACTCAAAAAGCAGTCTAGAGCGTAACCTGTGTAGTACAATCACAGTCTAAAAGCTACTGTATCAAATATAGGCACATGCTTCCAATTGTAAATAAATTGTGTTTATTTCCCATTCTTTGCACCTCTTATTTTCTCTTTCTCGTTTTCCACAGGACTTGAAAGACCTGACACAGAGAAACGAGTGCCTAGACCTCAAAGGTGAGCTAAAAACTCCTTGCACACACCCCCTAACTCATACACAGGTCATCTGGTGAGTTCCACCTCTTGAGGCTGTTTTGTGTCCTTGTCCAGTTTGTGTAGTTATTGGGTGCGTGTCTGTTGACAGGCAGAGGTTTGGCTTCAAACTCTGTCACTTGTTAAGTCAAATATCTCAGATTTACTGTAAATAATAAAGCAGTAAAAAAATTAAAGGGGTACGCGCACCTACAGCAAATCCAACAATAAAGGGACTTGCAATCAATCAACACAAACATGTTTAGCTTTATGCAAATGAGCTGCATCATGATTATGGGAACCTCCAATAGGAGTAAAGATACTGGAGCTCACATAAGTTATCCCCTATGAGATACTGCAGTCAAGTGACAGCGAGATGGAGGTTTTAATGTTACTGTGAGCAGTTTCATTGTTCAGTATAATAGGCTTCTGCCCACTTACAGAGATATAATAAAAACTGTGTGGGAAACTGTCAGGAATTGTCTGTCCTGAGTGAGTTTGATTCATGCATTGCTCATCGTTCATCTTGTTCATGATATGACGCATTATGCAGTGCTGCAGTTTATTGTATATACCATTGTATACAGTATATAACAAGTGTCATGACAACTGTTCCAAATGGTCAAACTAGAAATTGGAAACTGTAAATGTGTTTGATTTGTGATCATATTAGTAGAATCTAGCAGTAGGAACGTGTGCTGACAGCCAACAATACAGACACTTAGCAACCTTCAGCAAATTTTATTGGGGCATAAGATTAGCCACGTAATTTGGCATTTTATACAGATGTTATGTTAAAATAGGAATAAAGACTATAATAAAACATTTGCAAAAGTTCAATAAGTTCAAAAGTTCAATTTCTTTTTGTTTGTTTCTATAGGAGAGAAGCTAGACTATAAGTCTTGTGAATCTCTGGAGGAGGTCTTTAAGAGGGTACAGTTCAAAGTGGTGGACCTGGAACAGACCAATCTGGACGAGGACGTAAGTTCTGCTCTGTTCTATCCACTTTAATTTTCTCACTAAACTCATCTTAATGCAAAACTCACACTTTGTGCTGAACAGCTCTTTAACCGTGCAGTTATAGTGTTTGTTTTGGCATCACAGGAATCTTTAATGTTGTTAACCCTAATCTTCTGTTAGGGAGGATGCAGTGTTTTGATTTTATTTATCAGTACTGTTACACTATCCAAGTACTCCAATTAGTATATAATTAGTGGCTAAGCAGCCATAATCCTTTGTTAGGTCAAGGCATGCCTGTGTTTTTGTGTGTGTGTGTGTGTGTGCGTGCTTTATTACTGGAAGGCATTACGCTCATGCTGTTTTGGTATGGATGTTTGCCCAATATAAACATAAATTCTGGAAACATAAATTCAGCCATTCCTAAACTTTGTTTGCTTTGCTTTTAATTAACACATTAATTTCACCAGAAATCATACTGTGTAAATAAACATGCCTCGGCACCACAATTTAAAGTGGATGTACCGATTCAAACTGCATTTTTCTTAATGTCTTGAAATAAAAGGATTCAGTGTACAATGTAAACATTCTCTAATGTTCATAATACAAGGCTGTCCAACCAGATCATAAACCCGCCTGTCCAGCCAGAGCATTTATTGACATTAAAACAATAAGCACAGAGCCGCCTCAACCTGTATGCAGAGTACACCATAAGCATTTAATAATTATACTCTCTGTACTGTTATCTCTAGATCATTAAAGTACTTCTGTGTTGTGAGATAAATATGTTCATAGGCTGTGTACTCTAAGGGAGAGAGAGAAGGCGGGATGTGTGTATGCATGCCTAAAGTTTAATTAAAAGGCTACCTGTGGAGGATTTGCAAAATCTCATTCAATCCACTGTCTGCTGCTTTTTGTTTATGCTTCCGGATATAGCTGCTGGTCTAGGATCAGTTTTCCCTACCCAAATACAAAGCTGTAATGGACAAGCTGACTCTAGATCAGTGGCTCTGAGCAACCTAATTCTACGCAATTTTTTATAAACATGACATAAAATGGAATAAAACGCATTTTATTACAGCAATTGTATTTTTTAAAATGACAAAACGACAGTCTGCACTGAAATAACATGTTTAAATAATGTAGCGCAAGACATACATTTGCATACTCAGCTATTCTGCGGAGGAGATGTCATTTTACATGCAAAGGGCTTGTCCAGAGGCCAATTACATACAGATGTCTTGTTTTTTTTGTATCAAAAAAGGTGAAAAATGTAATCTAAAATGTATTGTTTTTTAGGTGCTAGAAACCTTGATTTAGAACTTAATGGGTTTTAGGAAAAGCTAAATGCTACAGAATTAAAGGAAATACACTGACAGGAAATGTGTGCTCATGTCTGGCTCTGTTGTTTTTTTTAGTTCTTTAACAACATGAAGCTATGTAGCTCTCCTGTGAGAAACATTGCGTGTAGTCATTGTGTTGTTAGGGTGTGTGTGTTGAAGGTGGAGCATTTCACCAAACTATGCTCCTCAGTTGAGCTTTGGACCAATTAAAAGCCTGAGATTTGTGGAGAGTGTGTGGGTCTGTGCATATTATTAAACTGTAAATAATAAACTCTAAAATACAATGAAAGTTTAACCACATAAATGTTCATTAAATATGACATTTATACATGAATATTATACAAAGTTGTGAAGACTATGAATAATCTTGATTGTTCATAAATGTATACTGTCAAGCTCTTTTACATAGACAGTGGGTCTGTGCTGTGCTGTTCCTCTCTGTCTCTTTTTCTCTCTCGCTTTCTCTCTCTCTCAGACAGTATTTAGGGTTTTGTGTCAACTTGTCTCAGGTCACTGTGTGAGCAGATCATGACTCACATGACACACTTTCAAACATCCGAGGATAGTATAAATCTCTGGCATAAGACTGTTGGAAACAAAACCGTGTTTTCTATTAAGATGCACACAACATACAAACACGTGCACATGCACAAACACACACAAAAATTCTCAGCCAAGTCAGGTGGGACACAGTATGTGGTTTTCACAGTATGTGGGATCTGATTATCATTATACCTGTCCATGAGAATTACCACATAATATTTATAGTATTTAATAATAGTACCATGTTATTGCCATATTTTGTTTAACCAAGTACCATGCTGTATTATTATACCATCTGATACCCTAATTATAGGTAAGGGGAAAATAATTCAAAACAACATCGTGAAAAGAATTTAGAAAATGCATGGACGTGTAAGTAAAAGCATTTCTCCTTATTTCTTGCTCATTTCAGGGAGCATCAGCTTTGTTTGATATGATTGAGTACTATGAATCTGCCACTCATCTGAACATCTCCTTCAACAAGCATATTGGCACCCGGGGTTGGCAGGCCGCCGCCCACATGATGAGGAAGGTGAGGCTTTCCTTTTTATTGACATGTCAGTCACCCAATCACAATCGTTTCACTCCTTTTATTTAGTTGGATGGCCATACCTAGATGCGTGTCTGTGTATGTATCCAGACGAGTTCTCTGCAGTACCTGGATGCCCGTAACACCCCACTGCTGGACCATTCGGCTCCATTTGTGGCCAGAGCGTTGAGGATTAGTGGCAGTCTGACTGTCCTGCACCTGGAGAACGCCGGCCTCTCAGGACGACCACTTATGCTACTGGGTGACCAAGTGCTGCCTACTTGGTCAACATTTTTAGACAGCCAAGCTGTTTTAAACAGTTGGCATTAAAATGTGCTGTATTATAAGATCTCATTTTGGCACAGGGATCTAAAGAAAAGGGATGAAATTATTTGGTTTGTAAACATATTTATTGACAGTGACATCCTATCACTAATATTTGAGTATATTTGGTAGCATGCATTTCTGACCTTGTGTGAATCATCCTGTTAGAACAAAGGAGAGACATACACTGAAATGGCAAACCATTCTCACAATGCAATGTAAATGAATCTTGTGTGTGTGTGTTCAGCCACAGCGCTGAAGATGAACATGAACCTCAAAGAGCTGTATCTGGCTGATAATAAGCTCAATGGCCTGCAGGATTCAGCTCAGTTGGGGAACCTGCTGAAGTTCAATTACAACATCCAGATTCTGGACCTAAGAAACAATCACTTACTGGACTCAGGTCTGATCTCTACTATCCCTGTGTTTCCCAGTTTTTTAGTCTTTGTCAAATTCTCTTTCATGTCTACTTTCACTCCTGTTACCTTGGTCTGTGCTTGTGTGTATTTGTTCTGCAGGGTTGGCGTATGTGTGTGAGGGTCTAAAGGAGCAGAGAAAAGGGCTGGTCACTCTGGTGCTCTGGAACAACCAGCTTACACACAATGGCATGGGCTACATGGCTGCTGCTTTGGTAAACACACGTATAGACACAAATGTGCATGTAAAGCCCAGATGCCTGTTAAATGTAAAATGACTGAAAATGCAGCACTTCCACTTCATGATGAATGAGTATGAGATGAAGTGTGAAACCGAGGAGCTCATTCAATGATCTCATTCAATCAGATGGTCATTATGAAGATTGAGATGCAGCCAGAGAGAGCATTGCTCTGCTCTTCATGTGTGCCAGCTGCTGACTGTGCACCCGCTTGTTTGCATGTGTCCTTGCGTCATTTTGTTAATCAAGGATAGTTTGTGATGGTAACACACAAACACATTCTCACAGCCTTGTGTGTAATGCACTGTAGGTTTTTAGAACACCCTTTGCAAGTGTGTGTGTGCGTTTCCATTCCACACACTTTACATCAGACTGCACCTCCTGTTAAGTTTTCCTACTGGGATAACCGTATCCAAATATATGTATAGTATATAGATATAAATATAGATGTAGTAAGTTAATCATTGACCATCAGGATCAAGTCTTTTAGTGATGTTGACTAGTGATGTTTAGATTTGTCTCCATTAGATTGTAAGAGGGCCAACTTCACAAGCCAATGAGCTGTGGTGTTTGACAGCATGTAGTTTAGCACATCTCTATCCTGTTTATCTTCTATTCCTGTTTTTATTCATCCACCTGCTATAATTTTTACTGATCTGCCTCTTTTACTTCCTGTTGCTGTAGCCGTTCACACAGTGTCTAGAGACACTGAATTTAGGACATAACGTGGTGGGGAATGAGGGCGTGCACAAGCTCAAAGATGGTCTGATAGCAAACCGCTCCATCCTGAGGCTGGGTCTGGCCTCCACCAAACTGTCCTGTGAAGGTGAGCATTTATGTCAAAATGAGAGTGAGATGAGAAGTTAATGTAGATTAGAAGATAGATTTGTTTCAATGGGTCTAACTTGGGTGTAGAGCTCTGCTTGTTTTAGCATGTAGACGATGTGTGTGTATGTATAACAGGAGCGGTTGCTATAGCGGAGTTCATCGCTGAGAGTCCACGACTCCTCCGACTAGACCTGCGGGAGAATGAAATCAAGACCGGGGGCCTCATGGCTCTCTCTCTGGCCTTCAAAGTGAACACATCTCTGCTGCGACTTGATCTGGACCGAGAACCCAAGAAAGAGACAGTAGGTTGACGGAATGGGAGAGGAACCAATTTCACTTAATGTAAAGTAGAATTGGGTAATATTTAGCACCAAAACTTTTGCTGGTGTTACTGCATTTTGTAACATTGTGGATGTCATAAAGCTATATTTGTTTTATTTATTTTCTATTTGGACTTAACTGCATCTATTCTGCTGATGCATTTTATATATGTATATATTTTTATATATGTAATTGTAAATATGTGTGAAATGTTGTTATGTAATGTTCTGATTGGGGCTGACATTTGAAATTTTGTTGCACGTGCACAATGGTAATAAATTTCTTCTAATTTTAATGCTCTTCGTATTTGGCTAAAAGTTTCCTGAGGGCTGTTATTAGGTTAGTTTTGCAACCCTTCCTTGTTTAAGAAGTGTATGTGTGCTATATATTTTTTGAAGATGTATTTTTACATACATTTTAAGTTAATGATGCAGCACATGCTGGTTAGCTCTCTAACATTATTTTCTCATTACATAATTGCTTTGCCATTGCTCTTCTCACAGGTGAAAAGCTTCATTGAGACACAGCGTGCCCTGCTGGCAGACATTCAGAATGGCTGCAAGAGGAACTTCATCTTGGCCAAAGAAAAAGAAGAGACTGAGCAGAAGATGAGGCAGTCCGTCTCTATGGCAGAAATTGCCCAAGAGGTTGAAGATGAGGATCCCTCAGCCTCTGCTGAAAAGGATGAGATTGAAAACTGTGATGGTCAGGGAGAGACATCAGAGGAAGGAAGGGAGGAGAGCTCATCTGAGCACCAGGAGGTCAAAGATCAAAACCCCACAGTGCAGGATGATTCAGACTCAGACACTGAGGATGAGGATGTTGCAGAAGAAGCAGGTGTTTCTGCACAGAACACATCTCCAGTGCAGATCTCCCCCTCAGCTGCAGCTCCACAAGTCTTTACGACCACGCCCCCTACACCACCTCCCCCTGCGTCTCCAGTCATTTCTGGAATTACGGTGACAGAAGCCACTGTGGCCCCTGGAGCCCCACCATCCCCTGGCCGGTGCTTTTCTGTGTCCAGCCCTGGCAGAGGACACAAGATTTTTATGGTAACACGAGTGGAGAGCCCTCCAGAACAGCAACAGCTGGCTGCTTTGCCTAAATTTATCCAAGAGAAAGCAGCAAAGAGCCAAACACCTGCTGCACAGAAACAGACTAATACAACATTTCCTGAAGCACCTTTAGATGCACCTTTAAAGCTGCCTGAGCAGAAATCCACAGATTCTCCTGCTGGCCTTCATGGAAAAGAAACACCAGCAACGATCCAGCAGTGCTCTGAAAAACAGCCTTCACAAATGCAGTCGGATGTCAAGCTTAAGAACCCACAGCCGGCCCTCAAACTTGAGAACCCACAGCTGGCCCAGTCCAATATCAATACAGAGGCTATGTGCAAACCGCAGGAGGAAATTACCCCAGAGCAGCCCCCCACTGAGCCCCTCACCCACAATGACAAGATGTTGACGTCTTCACTTGGGCAAGTGGGCAAGCAGGAAAATGTACACATCAACGAAGAACACATTCATTTTCTATCTGAACAGGAAGCTTCAATGTCAGGGAGCTCACAGGAACCTCAAACTAAGGGATCTGAACAACAGGCCGCAGTGACGGTTCCACTGGAAAGTAAAACAGACTTGGACCTTGTTGATCAATCTCACTTAGAGCAATTAACCGTAAACACACAAAGACAGCAGGAAACACATAATACTAATGAGCAAGACCAAACCCTGTTCTCTCCTGCCGAGAAGGAGCTGGAAACAAGCAGCAGTCGTCACATTCAGGAATTCAACCCTGCCCAAACAGAGCCATTCATTTCAGGACAATCTCAGGAGAGTTGTGTTACGCAAGCAAGCGCAGAGTCCTCGCCAGGATCTCCTGATGAGAGCTCCACAGAAGAAGCAGAAAGTCTTCCCACTGTGACCATAGGGGCAGCACTGCCCAATGGACTCAAGCCAGAGTTTGCCTTTCACTTGCTCGAACCAGAGGGACCCAAACCAGCCAGCTGCATTATGGAGCATGGTGAGTTAATGTTTGCACCAGTGGCGGTAATAGATTATTGATACATATTCAGCTTGAACTATGAAACTTTCTGGTATAAAATTGCAGTACAGCAATTTTTTATATATGATATTTACATACAGGCAGAGAGCAAAGACAACATACAAAGACCTGATAGCTAATTCAATTATAAACCTGCAGAGGATTATTTACTATGTGATGAAGAACTGTGTTATGTGTACACGTTAGTGAGTGTGACAGCAGAGCTGAGCTGTGGGCAGGATCTGGAGGAGCTGCTTCTTGATGCCAGTCTGGAAACCAGCAGAGATGCATCTTAATGCTGTAACCAAGGTAGCAACTCTGTTTTTATTTTTTTAAACAATTATATTCATACTTTTATTTTACCATAACCATATTTGTCTCTTCTCAGTGTGGATACACGCAGTGAAAATCAGAAGAACTTTGTTGCAATCTGGCATTCACTCAAATTCCTCGGGTCCTGTTTTCTTTCCATCTTTTGTCATTGTTTTTTTTTCAAAATCTTCCAAGAGTTTGTGTCAGCTGACTACAATACAGAGAACCTAGCTTCCCTCAATTTGAAATTAGGAAATCTCTGTGTGTTGTCAAAAATGTTCACTCAGCATTTATGTAATGAGGCATTAAAAAGCTGTCTTTGCCCCGTTGTTGTTTAATCAGCGATGTTCTATAAAATAAGCAGTTACCAAAGACACAAGCAGAGTTGACTTTTTTTTGTTCTGCCCAGTCATGCTGTTGACTATGGCACATCACTCTTTTCTGCCCCAAGTGTACTGGAGGTTGTAATGCAGTAGAAAAACTGACTTGCTCGGACTACTGGAACATAGTTGAACACACAACATATGTCTAGAACATTTCATTAGTTTTGGCTTTCAGATCTTAGGAAGGGAGGGATCATTTTGTTAGTCTGTGTGTGTTGTATCTGTGTGTCAAAGATTAAATGGCACACACCCTTTTTCATTTGTTCCTCCTCCTGTTGTCCTGCTCAGGAATTGTTTGTATTTTAGCAGTGGGTGAAGTTCTGATCTGTCAAAACACAGGGCCCCCACTCCCACACTGATCTCACCAGGTCCCTTCCATGAACCAGCACTTCTAAAGCCTCCAAAGCATTTTGAACCCTGCATCAATATCCAAAAGTTGGAACAATTGGATTTGAATATCACAGACTTCTTTATTCTTCGCTGAAGAAACGAGCATCGTTCTACACTGAATGTAACCTCTCTTTCTCTCTCACTCGCTCTCTCTCTCTCTCACACACACACACACGCTTCAAATTCTCTTTCTGTCTTCCATTGGTTGTGTCACTGCACATGCTCATCAGAACACTAAACATGACACGATTGCCTTTAAACCTTTTTTCAAGCTGTTTCTCCTGGCTGCTTTGCTGAATCACTTTGTATTTATTTTAGAAAGTCTGATGTATTTTTTTTCTTCCCTTTTTGTCTTTCGCATCTTTTTTAATGCTGTTTTTGTGGGATTTTCCCCTTTGGTGTATATTTTCAGATTCTATAAAGAGCAAATATTAAGTTAAAAGTTATTCCCATTTTGATTGGTGGGGGTTTGGGGAAAGGGGCAGGGCTCTGTTGATTTATATAAATGGGGCTGGAGCTCTAGGGATAGTATATAATGTAAATCAAGAGTGTGTTTGGGGTTAATATTCTGAGGCCTGTGGCTGTTCTTTACAACATGGCAGTAGGAGTGCTGGACCACAAGACTTCATGAAGAAAACACTAATGTTGCGTGAAGCTGCTGCCTCTGGGGACACTAGAGACTAAACTTTATTTCAAGAAAAAGACCAAGCCACCAACATAAGATAAACAAGTGATTCTAGGACAGACTGGAAGGTCATAACATCTAGCAAGGCTTAACCTGATAAATATTGTATACCACCATTCCAGGGTCTATGGTTGGTGCTTTTTGGTTTTTCTGTCTTTAATGTCTGGTTGCTGTTGACTCTTGACTTTAAAGAGAGATGTATATTCACCAGACTTCAAGCTCCAGAGAGGCTTTGCCTCTACATCCAGATTGTCTTTGACTTAAAAATCAACACTTCTGTACTTCTGTGCTGCCCCCCAACCCAATGTTTGTAATGATTTATTTTTAATAAATTTTAAATTTCCTGTTAAATTAATTAAAATGTACTGGTAAACATAGAAATGTGTATGGCTTTTTCCCCTCTCAAATAAATGCATGTAATGACAAAAAAATAGCATGTGTGGCAAATGTTTCTATAAAATGTTGCATTTAAAATTTTTATTCAGTGTTCAAATGTAACATTGATTTCCTAAAGATCTGAAAAAAATGCATGTCTTTTTTTTGATGTGTGTATGTGAATCTCAACATGTTCCTGTTTTTGTATATAAATGGATGAGTGCATAAGGATTTTAGAATTTAAGAGTGTTTAAGAGGTTTATATGAAACTAAGTCACTTCAGATGGTGTCTCTTTGTTGGTGACATAATACTATAGCAAGACGGAAAGCCAGGGGCCCAGAACAAAATGATGAGGTCCCCTAATCACACGGTCTAGGCCAATGCTCCTAGTTGTCCTCCCATGATGACAGTCCTGACTAAAGCGATGAAGTTCAGAGGTAAATTACTAAACAAAGACATTTAGAAACAAAATTCACAAGCAAATAAAAAATTACCACTACAATTTACCATATTGTAATTTGTAATTTGCCAAATAACACTGACTTTATTTACAAAGTACAAAGTAGGCCTATGTGATCCTTTCAGTTTTTATTTTCTTTTAAATTAAAAAGTGCAAGTTTTACAAAACGTTTATGATGCCACCTTATTAGGAAAATTTACAGTAATTTAAAAGGCATATGATCTGTGATGAGAAATTCTGTATCTAGCTACAGTGAAAAAACATTGTTTAGAGTAAGTAAACAGTGTAATTTTTAATTTAAATATATGTTTATTTCAGCTTTGTCTATTATCTACTTAAACTGACGAAGAACAGATAATGATTTAGGGTTTTTGTGGGAACATTCTGTTTTTTTACGTTGATAGAAACTTTTATTTTGAAATGCAATGCTGCACTTCCTCAAGAAACATTTCGCTAAAGGATCCTCCTTCCGCTGTTTGGTGACGGACAGTACCATGAACTCGCTTTTATCATGCAGTTTATATTAATACATGCTTAAATATGTTGTACAATATGAATGCTTGCTTATAAAAGGATAAGCATGGCGAGGATTGGAGACATCATTAATCTTAACGTCGGAGGCAAAAGGTAGTTTATTTAATGTGCTGCATATCCTATTACATACTTTACTAAGACAAACATTTCCTGTTATTTTCCTGTTACTTTATAACTAGTTGATTATACCAACCTTTTTGTATTAAAACCATTGTAACTACCAGCAGGGCATGTTTATAAATATCTGCATATTTAAACAAGCATCTTAAGGGCCTAATCTGAAACTATTTAAACTGCAAACCATTCGTTTCTATGGATTATTACAATTGTAGTAGCTGTAATAGGTACCATGATCTGTTAATGCAAATCGCTGTGTCATCTACAATTATGACGTGTTTTAAATAGGTTCAGTACCTCCAGACAGACTCTGACATGGGTTCCTGACTCCTTTTTTTCAAGGTTTGTATGTCCCTGATCAGTGAAAACTGAACTGGTCAGATTTCTGATTACTGAGGTTATGTTATTATTTATACTGTATATTATGTTTTAACAGACAACATTAGTCTTAAATATCAGCTGATATCAGCTATAAAACTGCTTGTCAAAATCTATATATAGCTGCATACCTAATTAATTTTTCTTTTGTCTAGTTTATTAAGTGGCCGGATATCAACATTAAAAGATGAGACCGGAGCGGTAAGGTTTAGTTTCTCTTAAATTCTGTGTAAATCTCCACCCTGTATAATACTCTTATGCTGGGCATCCCTGTTTGAAAAATAAAAAATGGATTATTTGTTGCTTCCAGATTTTCATAGATAGAGATCCTTCTCTATTTGCAACAATTCTGAATTTTCTGCGCACTAAAGAGCTCCACCCCAGGTAAATCTTACAGCCTTTTCTTGCTTTAACATGGAATGACTTGAAGAGAAAGTTTTTGTATGATATGACATAACTGCAACAACTTTTATTGCAGGTCCATAGATGTTCATCTGTTAATGCATGAAGCAGAGTTCTATGGAATCACTCCACTAGGTAAGACCAAAAGTAGGATTATAGTAATGAATTTAGGACACAGTTCCTATTGTCATATTTAAAACTATAATAAACCTAAATTATTCAAATTAGAGCTTCATTATATCACATGGGATTGTCTGATCACTGGTCTTATGTCTATATCTTCAGTGCGAAAGCTGCAGTTGTGTGATGAGTTGGATCGCTCATCTTGTGGGACCGTCCTGTTTAATGGCTACCTGCCACCTCCTGGTAAGGAAACCAGATGTGGCCAACGGAGATACGCTCTTACACCATATAGTCAAGTAGTCAAATGATACATATGGTCAAATGACAAGAGATACGTTTAGGAAATTGCTATCATCTTAACGCTTTACCTGTGTGTGTGGCACAGTGTACCCAATGAAGCGCAGAAACAGGCACAGTGTGGCAGGACCACAGTTTATGGGTGGGCGTTCGGGGCCGGTGGAGAGGGCCCCTGTGAGGAGAAGTAACACTATGCCACCTAATCTGGGCAATGCTGGCATACTGGGCAGAGCTGTTGTGGAGGAGAGAGTGCCAGGTCTAGATCCAGTTTTTATTTTCTATTGTATTCAGTTGTGTTCTGTTTTATTTCAGATTTATTCAGTTTTACCCCGTTTTATTCTATTCTACTTTGTTTCTGTTCTGACCCGCTGTTTTACTTTATGCTATATTGTTTTTTCTACACTTTCATAGTTCTATCTGATTCTAAAGTTCTATCTGGTTAATTCTATTAAATTCTGTTTTTCTCTGCACTAGTTGTATTCTCGTCTGTGGTTTCACCAATGTGATCTGTTCTGATTTTCATTTTGCTCTTCCTCTTAGGCACAGCTTTATTTAAATCACAATTGTTTTACTATATAAAATTAATTTTAAAACTTCTGTTTTTAATTATTTTTTGAATTGTATAATATCTGTTCACAGGTCCGGTCTCTGACCCAGGCATGGTCAGAATTATATGTGGTCACCATAACTGGATTGCTGTGGGCTACGCCCAGTTTGTGGTCTGTTACAGGTAGGGTTCCTCTTGACCAGATTCATAACTAAGGGTAGCTAAAGGCATTTTCACATTGTGAAATCATTGTGCTCAGGGTTAAGGAGTCTACTGGATGGCAGCAGGTCTTTACAAGCCCGCGATTGGACTGGGTGATCGACAGGGTGGCTCTTAATGCTAAAGTCATGGGCGGTTCACTTGGGGACAATGATAAGATGGTTGCCGTGGCATCAGGCACAGAGATAATATTATGGGCTATCTGTCCTGATGGAAATGGCAATGAAATTGGTAAGAATTTACTTTATAATGTTGTTGTTTTTAGTGTGATTCTTTTCAAACACCCTGAGCTTGTGGTACAAACCAGTTTGGAAAACTAGTTCACTGTGTTAATAAAGATTTGTCAGAAGTTCTTGATTCACAAGAGTGTGTTTGTGCTGTCTGCAGGAGTGTTCAGCCTGAACGTGCCGGTGGAGGCTTTATTCTTTGTAGGAAATCAGCTCATTGCAACCAGCCACACGGGTAAAGTGGGAGTGTGGAATGCAGTTACTAAACACTGGCAGGTAATGTGAGGCTGAGAGCTGCCTGCTGTTCTGCATTTGGTCATGTACACTCTTTTGGTTACATCTGAAATGCAATCAATGTGATGAAATAAGCTGAGGTTCTTCTTTCCTGATCTTTTCATCTGTCTTCATGCAGAACCAGGATGTGGTTCCCATCAACAGTTATGACACAGCTGGCTCTTTCCTCATTTTGGGCTGTAATAATGGATCTATTTACTACATAGGTATGTATCGTAACTCAAGGGTTACATGGTTGTACAACGCTTTTTGCCTTGACATCTGTTACAAATAATTAATCATGCTTCACATTCAAAGAGAAAATAATCAATGATGATGAAGTGTCTAAATCATTTAAAATACATAAATGTGTATACTTATATATGTGGTTTTTAGGGACACAAATGTGTATAACGATGTTTATAACAACGTTAACATGGTTTATTTCCTGTGTCCTTGTAAACCAAATAGCTTACATACATACTGAATGGTGTTTATTCTTTTAATAAAAATAACAAAAGTTTTCTTTGAGGGTCAGGTTTGGGGTGAGGCTGGGGGAAGGTGATAGAAAATATGATTAGCTCAGTATAAAAATCATTTGGTCTATAGAGAGTCCCCATAAACTAGTGTGTGTGTGTCTGTGCAAATGTATGTATTTGTAGATTGTGTGTCTGTGTCATTCAGATGTGCAGAAGTTTCCATTGAGGATGAAAGACAACGATTTGTTGGTGACAGAACTGTATCGAGACCCTACTGAAGATGCTATTACTGCTTTAAGCGTCTACCTGACACCCAAAACAAGTAACCATATCACACACTCTTAATTACACACACCCAAACTAGTGTACTACCGCAGGTACACCCATCCCCCACACTAGTTTACTAGCAGTTTACACAACAGTTTCTTAACTTTCCAACTCCAGTGCTTCTGTGTTTTTAAGGTGACAGTGGGAATTGGATTGAGATCGCATATGGTACCAGTTCAGGCACTGTACGGGTTATAGTGCAGCATCCAGAGACCGTGGGGTCTGGTCCTCAACTCTTCCAGACCTTCTCCGTACACCGAAGCCCTGTTACTAAGATCATGCTGTCTGAAAAACATCTCATCTCTGGTACAGAGGACTTACAAACACTTACATAATCACATATATAGAGAATATATAGGCTATAATATATAGAATATATAGAGTAAGTCCACTGTAAATTCTCATCCTTGTGCAGTGTGTGGTGACAACAATCACGTTCGTACTTGGACGGTGACACGTTTCCGTGGCATGATCTCCACCCAGCCTGGCTCCACCCCCCTTTCCTCCTTTAAGATCCTCTCATTGGACGATATTGATGGCCACGGAGGTTGTGCTGCGGGCACTGAAATAGGTAAGATGGAACGAGACAGTTTATTACAGAATGAAGTACACAACCTTTTCCCTGTAGGGTGGTCAGAATGTGTTGATTGTGGGCTCAGGTCCGTACGGAGAGAGAGACGAGCAGCAGGTCTTCATCCAGCGCGTGGTTCCTGACACTGATAAACTTTATGTGAGGCTCTCCTCTAATGGGAAAAGGTCAGTTTGATAAAACCCTCTTTTATCTATAGCGTGTTTATTTGCCAGACCTACATTGCAGCATATGTACTACGCTACCTCTTGTTCTCCTGAAGAGTGTGTGAGGTGCGCTCAGTGGATGGGACCTCCATCACGGCTTTCGTGGTTCATGAGTGTGAGGGATCCAGCCGCATTGGCTCCAGGCCGCGTCGGTACCTCTTCAGTGGTCATAGCAATGGCAGTATTCAGATGTGGGACCTCACAACAGCGATGGAAATTGCAGGAAAAGTTGATATCAAAGGTAAAAGCAGAGAAAGATGGAGAGCAAGTAAATGTATATGGAAATCATGTAATACCTTACGTTTGTCCACTGCATGTATTGTCAGTACCTGCATTTGCTGAGAATCAAAAATATGGTCTTTGGTTTGCTTCCACTATGTCAGCTGAGTTACAGGAAAGCTAGTATTCTACGAAGTACATATTTCATTGGAAATAATTGTTATCTGCGCTATAGTGATCTTTTGTATTTGTGTTGGAAAGCTCTTGGTGGTCCTACTGAAGAGGAGCTGTTAGAACTGTTGGACCAGTGTGATCTTGCACTGACTCGAACCCCAGACATGAGTCCTGCTGTCTCTCTCACACACTCCTCTCGCAACTCTACCTGCAGGTACACAAACACACACACATCTGCCTTTTTTGCCTCTAACCCTACGTCCCTACCTAAAGTGACAGCTTGCCCATAAATTAATAAATAATCATGTAATTTTCTCACATGTAATTTCATAACATATTACTTTCTTTTATCTATGTAATCTAAATAATCTGCATAATGTCTGAGGTGCTTTATCATACAATAAAATGCAGAAATTGTCAACACTATTGATTCTCATGTGGTTGCATTATCTTCCTTACCAGTAGATGTCACTGTATGCACTGTATTTATGTTTTCTCCTTAGTCTGCAGTCACAGTTGAGTGAGAGCTGTCGAGCTGGAGGTGGTTTCAGAGGACCAGTTTCTCTTACTGGTAGTCTGCCTCGCCAGGCCCCTTTAGTACCCCTCAGCAAACCCCGCGAGCTCCCACCTCATCTCGGCCTCAGCCAGTCCTCTCTTGCCAGCAGTGGCAGCAACAGCCCTCACCCGAGCCGGGCCCCTCTGGAGCGGGAGAAAGATCGTGATGGCCTCGGAGCCATACGAAGAGGAAGCTTTGTGGAGCGCTGTCAGGAAAGAGCCAAGTGCTCCGATACAGGTGGCCTGGATGCAGGGAGGCGGAGTCTAGCAGTATGCAGCGAGCTTGAAGCCCGTCTTGGCCTCAGAATACAGTCATCATCTGCCCTGCCAGCAGCCTGCTTGTCAACACCAACATCATCATTAGCAGCACCTTCGATGAGAAGACCTGCTCCCACCACGCCAAGCCCCACCCCTTCACCTGTCAGTCCAGCAAGATCGCAAACACCAGCGTCTCCAAGACGACCCATTACATCTCCATCCAGTGAGACCCTGCCCAATGAGAATGTGACTGGCCAAGAAAGCCCCGCCTGTCCACCTTCCACCAGCCCCAAACCTCATATGAATGAAACTAGCTTCTGACGGGCTTATCAGAACACAGTTCTGATAATCTGAAGAATGTCTTCCAACTATCAAAAAGACCAATTTCCTTTTTTATAACAGTTCTTTTAAAAATTCAGGGTGCCTTATATATTCAATGTGGAGTCATTATGGGAATATGTTGCATGTAAATGATGTCACATTCCATGAGCCTTTAAAAAAGCATTATGTACATTTACATTTACACTAATTGTATTAATATGAATGCGGATTTGTTTATTCGCATTATTCAAAAATGATACAGCTTTACTTGTAAGGTTTTGTTATTTAATACATCACACTGGTTGAATATGCACTGGCTAATATAACTGCATGAAAGTTTTGAAAAGAAAACATATCTCAACCTTGATCATAAATCTCTAGATAGCATGGTCATCGTCAATGAATAACAATTGCAGTATTTAAACGAAAGCTTATATTCATGCAATATTTACTCAGTTATGGTCAATTTTGGAGCAGATTCGACCAGTAGATTTGATCTGTTACTAATAACAGATCAAATATTAGCAAGCTAATCTGCCTTGGCCATTATATTTGTTACATTTTACATGTAATGAAGTCTAATGGCCTGTGTAATCTTAAAAAAGTACAATTTGTATATCTGAAAAAAACATTGACAAGGATCTACTGTTAAAGAGTATAAGTCAGTAATTTTTGAATTCTTGCTTACAGTGGTCCTAATGACTTTCATTTTGTACAGTTTGTCCTGGTAAATGAGCAGCTGTGTTTCAGACAACACTGGAAACATTGTATATAAGATCACCCAACGTACACCGCAGTGTCCGCAAATAAAACGTAGACTATCAGTTGGCAGTTTACATTAAACCTCATAGGAGTGGGTTGTTGTGGGTAAATGCAGGCAGTGCTGCTGGTGTGCCTTTAAAAGGGTAAATGGGCTGTTACTGTTAAAACTTTATATTTAAAGATGAATTTGGATTGTAGTGTATGGAGTCTTAAACCATTTAAATAGCTTTGATCTCATATTAAGGTCTTATTGTTGAGTGTTTCTGTTTATATAACTATATTTTTGTATTGAACCTAAAACTATTGCTGTAAATGTCAGTTTGCTATTGGCTGCGGATTTTCAACATTTTTATTTTCCATTAAATACGTTATCCTGTTTATGATCGCAAATGTGGTATGCCAGATATAAGCATGGCTTATATTGGTTATGCAGTTGCCAACAATGTCATCCCTAAAAGGAATTAGAATCTGTTTTGACATCATGCAAAACAATCAAGACTCTTTCTGTGTTTAGCCATTTAATAAATGATCAACAATTCTTTTTTGTATTTTGTGTTTCTTAGATTGTGTTTGTAATACTTTCTGTAAAATCTCATTTTTTTAAAAGAACTCTTCAAAATTCCAAAAATAGTTTATTTTCTTATAAATAGCTGCAGATGGATATTTGTAATAAATTAGACAATAAATAGAAAGGCATATTACTCTACACTATAACAATGTACTACAGACTATATGAATTATTGTGAGTTTATGATGCTCTTCTTTTGATTGCTGCGATGGTTTCGCAAAAATACAGCTTTGTCATCAAATATTATCTTTACCAAATTCCCAAATCTAGATTGACAAACGTCTAAACAATATATCATGTAAAACGTTAAAAAATACAATAGTTACATCTACTCTATTGCAAACACCATATCGAATGATAATCTCTTTGAATTTCATATAAATAAAAAATAAATAGTATAAACAAGATTTTGCTTCATTCATTGAGGCTGAGAGTGAAATTAAAAGGACAGTTCAGCCAAAAATGAAACTGGTTTACTTTTCCAGTCATGTTCTGCGTAGCATGTTGTGCGTAGCAGTCTGTGACTGCAGTCACCAATTATGGTAAAAAAAATGTGAGTAAGTGATGACAGAAGTTTCATTTTTTTGGTGAAGTATCCCTTTGAGCTCTCGTCTACAAATGCAGTTTAGCTGCCAAAGCTCTCCAAAGAGTTTCTCCAACGCTTATTTATATAAAATACTCATATGTAAGTCACAATCCCAAGACCTGGTGGGGTAATGAAATAACGACTTCCACTGATTTCCATTATGTTTCAGCTGCCCTGTTAGAGTTTTTTTTAATCTGCCCCCTTGGCCTTCCTTCTTTCTAGACTGTTCTAGTCTAGATCTTAGCATCCAGCATCTCCAGAAAGAGTTTGTGCATTGGAATGCAGCCCTCTGTGTGTAGTCGGCAGAAGCAGCGAACAGCTCTATGTGCGGTTTGTCTTAACAGGGGCAAGGTCATGAGCAATCTTCCAGCACGGTGAGGCTCGGACGGCCTCTGGCTGCTCTCGTAGTCCTGGAGGGCTTCATGGAGAGTATCCTGGAAACTCTGCACAGTATCTGCACTCTCTACGTTTTCTGCATCTGAGTGGAAAGAATTGTCAAGGTCAAACTGGACTTAAGGCTAGTTGAGTTAGTCTCAGAGTGAGCGTGAAACCTTTTTTTGTGTTTAATTTAAACCATGTTAGCATTTATTGTCCATCCTTTTTGTCTAAACATAGATGCTTAATAGACTGGCCAAGGACATCTTCTGTATTTTGTTATGCTCAATTAACAGGAAGGACCTTCATGGATTTTTGTGTGTCAAGAGTAAAAACAATAGTTTCTTCAGTGTTGCCTGTCTCCATAATGCCCTGTGGTATGATGCAAGCTGGGAGACAAGGCTAATGGTTTTATGCATTAGCTAGCCAGCATGGGATGACTTATTGATCTATGCTCTTCACTGCTCTATCCGTATTGATTATTTTATTCTTGGTCAGTGAGTCTGCGACTGACAATAGGAACTAAAAATGTATAAAAATGAGTTTCTCTAACAGAAAAAGAGACAGTTTAAGCAATCTATAAATACTCAACAAATGGAACCATATGAATTTAGAGTTTAGTTGAATGAAACAAATAACATTAGAATTTCAATAAAGTTAAGCAAAGTAATAACACTCGCTTCATATACATGTTATCAGACATTTGGACAGACATCAAATTGAAAACATTTACTCTAAAGACTGTTCTTGAATGCTTGACATTAGTTTTGTAGACAGGAAAGAATTGTAGCCTACACTGTTAAAAATAAAGATTCATATAAGGTTCTTTGTTGGGGGTATACAGCAATTCCTAAAGAATCTTTAACATTTAACATTTAAAAACAAACGTTTTTTGTAATTAAAAAAAGGTTTTACAGACTACAAGAAAGGTAAGAAAGAAATTGTTCTTTAAAGTATTTTTGACAAAGTTTTTACAACAATTATAGAACTTTTATTTTTAAGAGTGTGTACATTTCTTGTGTATATACACATACCTGCATTTGCCAGAGACATGGCTTTAAGAGTGACCATCTCCTCCTGGTTTAAGCCCATCTGTTGGTATTTGGAGGTGAGATGTCGCAGGGCTGTGTAGAGATCATGCAGTCCCACAGCACTGCTCTGGCTCTTGTTCAGTCGCATGTTCTCTGCAAACTGCAGCTCATCATTCAAGCTCTGAGATCTCCACACCACATTTAGCACCAGGATCTCCATCCAGCCACTCTGAAGCAGGGCCATCTGATCCACCAGTGAGAGGCCAGTGAATCCTGGATAACATGATGCTGGATCAGTATATTCCAAAATTTATTTTGTATGTATTAAGTTTATTGTTTTCATGAAATGAGTTTATCCTGTTTGTTTTAACCTATGGTTTATCAAACAAATTGATGGGCAAATTGCTTTAAACAAACATCAGACTATGACTAAATGTTAAAAACACTGTTGACTGTTTACCTGGTATGTGTTTTGCCCAGCCAATCATCACTAGTAGCTCTCTGTTTAAAAGGTCACATAAAGTCAACAGTGTTTTAAGGTCACTGTCAGAGGTCGAAGGGTCAGGAGCAGCTCGCAGGGGGACCGGTTCAGAAATTAGGAGCTGAGAGATTACTTTGTTTCCTGGAAAGAATCCAACAACACACATGTAGGAAAATAGCTTATGGAGACTTGATTATGATGTTAAATCCTTAAGCAGTTGCAAACCTGAACCATATATATATCTTTGACAATTGTTTCTAATATTTGGGTTTATGCAGTACTATACATAGGTAAACATGTTACATATTAAGTATAATATGTTACATATTATTTATATTAATATTTAAATAAATGCAACAAACTATTCAATGAGCAATTATGGATTACTCAGACTTACTGATTGGTTTGCCTGAATGTGGGTAAGGTGTTCTGGTGAGGACAGAGCTGCCTGAATCCAGCCTACGCTTGTATTTCTGTCTGCCGCCTCTGACACGGTCCATACGTACCCCTGAAAAGGTAACAAAGCTCAAGTTCTACTTACTGTATGTTCACCATTCTGAATAAAGGAAGGATTGTCCAACCCATGAGGGATCTACAGTCTGAAGTTTCAAAGGAACTCACCCTCTCTCATCATGCCAGCACGCAGGCACTTCTGAAATCGACATGCCTGGCATGACTTCCTTCGCCTCTTAGTAATCTCACAGTCATTCACCACAGGACAGCTGTACTCAATGTTTCCTAAAAGATCAACAACAAAAAAGTATTTACCATGTACACAATACATAAAATAAGAAGGTTTCTTTTCCCTTTCTTTTAGGGAGAAGGGCGCAGGAAAAACATTATAAGCCAGATCTGAACTCACATTGCCCGTATCAGCACCATAACTCAATGTCAGTATGCCACAGATCATATTTAAAACAACACAGGCAAACAAAAACTGTTCTTTTGATGAATGCCATTCATTTTAAATATTAACTTCAGAAGACAACACAACTTTCCTCCTCACAAAATATTATATGAAGAATATTAAAAGCTGAAGCTCCACTCTGGTGTTAAATATGTCTCCCATTTTTGTTTAATCAAACTTTAGGTCCATTGTTCCATCACAAGCTGAGCTTTCACACAGAAATCCATAGGAGCCCAGACAGAGTTCATGTATTGACTCACACTGCCATAGTTTAATAATAATGATTAAAGTTACAAATGTTGTGCTTCCCCACAGGCTACAATATTGACGACTCTTCAACAGCCATTACTGCAGAGAGAAGCAGATCCTGGAGTTAAATTTGATCAATGGATTTCTCTCGAACACAACACTAGACAGGGCTCTGGGGGATTAGACATCCATTATGTGATTGGACACCTCAATATATTGATATGTTAACACACACTGCTTGCTTCTGGACCCAAAGCCAAAAAGCCACTGTCTGCCCAAAGCCAATGAAAATGTTTTTTTTTCAGTCAGGAACCTAATTATTATTGTTTTTAAACATCTCTCATGCAGACCACAGTACACATCACAGATTATATCTACTAGATATATATCAATAAAATGACACAATATTTCACACTGGCAATTTTATTTTACCCTAGCTGTGATCATATTATTATATTTTATAAAGTATAAAATATATTTTCTATTTACAGAAAGTCAACTTATTATTAATTGGCAACAGGTTTGTCATTAAAGTATGAAGATACTCTTTTTGTGAATAAGCAAAACATAAAGACAAATTTATTGACAAAGACGTCTTCCTTTCAAACAATGTGCTTTGATTAAAACAGTGTGTGAGTATTCACACACAAATCAATCTCAGGCAGTTAGCTAGCTGATGTAATATTGATCATTTTATTCATTATCAGATATTAAAGTGCTCCATAAACACTCCCCCCCCAAACACACATTAACTCTCATTAACTCATTAACGGTAACATTATATAATGCTTAAAAGATCAGCATTTAGGCAGATTAAAATATGATTATATTAAAATACAAGGAAAGTTCCATGATAATTTTAACTATTGTAACTGATATCAATTTTATGATACAACATATTAAGACATTCATGAAACTTGAACTAAGACAAACAAACACAAATTAAATTTAGACAATGTAGCCTAAAAAGATCACTTAAAGGTCACTTAAATAACTATTATTTTACAATACCTGTCAATTATATGTTTTATTAGCACTTATATTAACTAACATAAATTAATATTAAGATATTAACTGATATTCTATACATTATACTCTAATGATTAATTACTCATTAAAGAAGCTTACATATTTTATATGTATAAGTTACAACTTTCTGTAGCATATAGTCACTTAAATAGTTGTTACTGTATAATAACTTTCGTAAATAAGGGCTTTATTACTATTTATATTATATATAATGCCATAATGTTTTGCATTGCGTTTTTATCACGTTTCAGTCATTACCTTGAATGGTTCTCTTGAAGAAGGCCTTGCACGCCTCACAGGACGCAACACCGTAGTGATAGCCAGACGCGAAGTCTCCGCACACCAGACACAGTCGTTTGGGTCCGGCGTTCACTGACGGGATGTAGTCGCAGCTGACGATGGACTCTGTGTGACTGGAGGGATTGAAAAGAGCATGTGCGCTGCAGCTGGAGATCGAGCTGGAACTGACGGGAGAGTCAGAGTTCAGAGAGCCCAAGCTCTGGGAGAACAGACTGTATCCGCTGCTGTCCGAGGTGCTGCCGGGACTGCTGTCCAGGCCGAAAGAGGGGCTCAGCGGATCGACTCTGACTGGCGGATCAGTGGGGGACAGTGGATCATCAGTGGATGACGGATTCAAAAGCCTGTGAAAGATGAAAAAGTACTTAAGTTTTAATGTAAGCCATATAATAGAACCGTTAGTCTGCCTATAACTGATGTATAAGGCGAAACAATTTCCATAACGTTTATTAATGACCCTTTAAAAAACCTGTTATAACTGCTGGTAACACTTTACAATAAGGCACCATTAGTTAAGTTATTGCATATAGATTCATTAGTTACATTAATACATAAGATAATATGAACAGCGAGCAATATGTTTTACAGTGAATGATAGTTAACGTTAATACAAATGCAATTGTCCTTGTTGGTACACTGGGCATTAACTAGTTTAACAGACAACTTTTGGTTTAAAAAATGAATTAAAGTTGAAGTTAAGGTTAAAGATAAATACATGCTATAGAAGTACACATGGAACTTTCTTGTAAAGTATTATCATATATCTTTAGTCATAACAAAAACTGCAAATAGTTATGATGTTAAGATTAAAAGCAACTGAAAATCATAAATATGAACTTTTAAAAATACATTGTGGATAGACATACTAAAATACTTTAAAATGTTTTGATAATTAAAACAATGTGTCATCAACATTTTGAAATACACGCAATGTCCAAACATATCTGTCAGTTAATGATAATAAACTGATGTAGGAAAAAATAAGACCATTAATAGGCCAACTTACTTATGCTGGTTAAGAAAGTTCTCACTCAGGCAAAACTCCTTCAGGTCCATAACTAATTTTCCCCAAGGATTGTGACTTTGAAATGTCTGTGACCAAAGATGAAAGGAAGAAATAGCAGTGAAGATGAGAGAGAGGGAACAGTGTTGACACATTAACCCGGACCTCTACTGACTGAGGTTTATTTAACTGATGTGACAAATTGGGCGGGGCCAAACTGCCTAATGCAGATGCATGCTGATTAAAATCCCATTGACGAGTTCTCATAACTGACAGGTCAATCCTTAAAAACAATAATACATACAGACCAACAGCAAATCACTTTATCAGGGCTAAATGTTTGATAAAACAAGACGACACATCTTTATGGTGCTGATTATATTTATCTATTTGTTATAAGTTTTCCATTGCATCCTTTCACATTGCCTGTGTGCCAGTGATAAAGGCCCCGCCCTAATGTGTTTTGTTGTATGTAAATAAATTCAAAGACATTCCTTATCTGCAGTTGGCTGAGAACACCAACAAACCACTCCCAGAAAATCATTGTCATTTCCTTGTTGCTGCCCTCACTGTTGACAGTGTCCACTTTGAGTTGTCTTTACTATAATTACAAGAACTTGGCATCACTAGAACTTGGTAAAGGGCTGAATTGCTTGTTCTAATCAGATGGAATTTCTTTGATTACCAGTCATCATTGTGTAATGAGAGCTAAACTGCTCATTTAATTCAGTTCTAATGGTTGAAATATATATTATCTTTAGGTAAGGTATAGGCTCTATATTAATAAAATGCCTTGGGTTGTGCAGTGTTGTCAAAACTAAAAACTATATTTAGATTGAAACATTTTTAAAGGTTAATATAACACATTGTTTTTTGTGTAGAGAAGAGGAGTGATGGAGGATGACATTTAGTCAGTCTTTCAGATATTGTGCAGATGTGAGGATTACTTGTAAGGTGTGCCCTTGCACAATTACAAATCTGGTGATGTCAGTGGTAAGTGCTGAGGTATAATATATTATTTAGCTGAACTGTTTGTACTGTACTGAAGTGACCCACTATGACAATCATACTGTATCTGTGTCATCACTCACACACCTGATGTAATATGATGTAATATTTATGAAGTTTATGCATAATACTTCATAACATGGATATACTACACAAACTATCAACATAATGTCACCATTTCATATAGTCCAGCCAACCACATCTATTAAGGTTAATAATAGATAATTGATAAATATTTTTTAATTAATAAAATGTTTATCATTTTCTATATAATTTTTTCAAGTTGAAAGTGTATTTACTGTGTTTTTAACACAAAACTGTAATTTATTGTAAACCTAAAAAATGTATAGTAGCTAAAATTCAAAATGAATTCCATTGTCTAAATCTCTTCTTTTGTTTCAGCAGGTGAAATTTGCTATTGGACTGCAAGGAGGATTATAGCAGTTCCTAGAATTTGGGGCGTTCCACTCACTCAGCTGTGAGATGTTGACCCTATTTTGGATGTGAGGTGATGACCCTGTTTTTAAATATTATGAAACATTGACCCATTTCTGACCCAGAGCAAGCCTGGTATCCATCTCAGGCAGGTGAGAGGATTAATGTCTAGGCCGCCAAGTAACACCTGTCTCGTTCTGCACAGGCCTTAATCCAGGAAAGGCCTCCTCAGCAACAAATTGAGACAATTAGTTTTGGCAACATTCTGTAAGGGTGAGCACAAGCCATAATCACTTATATGAATACCGATCACATAATTCCATGTCCGTTAAAATCTATGACACACCCCTTTAATCTTTTGCACTTATGCTTAAACACTTCCACTATATTTACATTTGATTCTCTCTCTCTTCTAGCCAACACACTTATGCAATGTGGGCCAGCATTGATAAATCAGGGCCAGTGGGTGAGATCTGCAGTGGGCTGTGTCAGTGTGTTCCTCTCCTGCAGTGTCACAGTGAGAGTTAATCTGACAGACTGCTGATTTACACTATCTCTAACACACACTTTAACCCAGTGTGCTAAACTCTCATCCTTAAATATGAGTAAATCTCAACAAAACTGTCAAGAAATAGGTCAAGGACCACATTCCTACCGCTCATTATTAAAGAAAATAAAAAAAATAGTTATATATTACAATAACTTCATTAGTCTATAATAAGGAATTGTCCTAAAAATAACACAATTTTAAATACCTGCAATGTGAAAGTTACATAGAATTAACTGTTGTATGCTACATATAATTATATGAATTATATTTTTATATATTAAATTATATTTTTGGGTGAAAGACCCAGACAATTTCCCAGTTTTGAAATTGATGTGTTTAGTAACAGACTGATTTGTACCTGTTTGTATGTACCTGTTTTAATCGCCACTTGGTGACGTATACTAGATTACAACCTAACTGGTTCTATGAACTTTGACCTAAAACTCCACCATCAACATTCAGCAGCCAATTCAAATTTGGCATTTTAGGTGTGTGTGTGTGATACACTCATTCCAACCCAAAGCAGGCACTGTTTGAACTCAACACAGTCAAATACTATCAACAAACAAGGATCAGAAGAAGTTTATAGGGAAAACTGGAATTCTCCACTACATTTTGTTGGCTGGTAACATAAACCCTAATGGAGTGAAGGCTGATATTCCACTGGTCAGTGCAATGCAAAGTATATTAGAAGTAAACTCTTGTAATCAGCTTGTGATGAGACTGGCCTAAAAAAGGACGTATGAGCTGGACTCATATAAACGATAGGAACATTAGGGCCATGCAAGAGAGCTAAGCTTGTTACAAACCTCACATAAAGCATGTGAGGGGGAAAATGAGACAACCAAGAACCACAACAAACAGGATTTCAGTTATAGCAACCTAATTTAAAACTTATTGTCGGAAAATAAAAGAATAATCTTCAACAAACTGTACATTAAAATCATATTATCATGTAAACAAACAAACATGCAATTTAAAGGAATGTGTGCAAATATATTTTTTAAATGTTTTTAACATAAAAGATATAAAAGACACAAAAAAT